>JAULBS010101586.1:0-16045 GCA_032355785.1 Symmetromphalus regularis
AGTTTGGGTTATTTTCCATTCCAACCAGTGGTCCACAACTGGTTCATCAAAGGCCATGGTATGTGCTGTCCTGTCTGGGACGGTGCATATAAAAGATCCCTTGCTGCTTATCAGAAGGAGTAGCCTACGTGGCAGCAGCGGGTTTCCTCTAAAGACATATATCAGAATGACATCCAATAGCTGATGATAAGATAAAAATCAATGTGCTCTAGAGGCGTCGTTAAATGAAGCAAAACTTTACTTTATATATAAATAAATTGATATATAAATAGCAAACTAAACCATATGCAACTTTAATATTGCACCTTAAATATAATTTCATAAAGTATTTTAAATAGTCTAAATCTTTGTTTTTATGTATAAGTTGATTAGAATATATTTTGAGAGTTCGTATATCAATGTGTTGAGTAATTCTGTGGTTTTGTTTACAGGCACTTCTCGGCCACGACATGTTTCATCGATCATTGTTTGCTTGTTGTTTGGAAATTGTTATATTCTCATATAACTCACAAAGGTCAGTACTTCTGCTTCTTTAAATTTATAGATCTTTATTTAGCACTAACAGAGAATTTTATTGTTTTTATTTTAACATTAACTTTTAAAATTTGTCTACTAAGTATTAGTTAAATTATATAATTATCATTGTTATAATTCTGTAATTTTAATATTATTTTTGATGTTATTTTGTCATGAAAAGGCCATTTTGTTCATAAAACAGTTTTTAACTTAATACAAGTAGTCATTGATTAAATGGTAAAATTTACTATTTTCTTAATAAAACAGCTAAATCATTGATTAAATGGCAACATTTTCTATTTTCTTTCATAAAATAGTTTTAAAAATTCTTGTTTTTCATTTAATAGCCACTGATTAAATGGTAAAATAAACTCATATTATTCATCAGAATTAGCTCCCTTTTCCTTTTCTCTTTTCAGTCAAGTAGAAGTAACAGATATCTCTGGTAAATAACTTAAACAGAAAATATTTAGGAAACATTAAAAAAAATTAAATTTTAAGAACACCATTATCTTTCTCAGTAGTAATAAATATGATATTTGACGTCACTTTTATCCCCAGTTATGTTTTGTTTTGTTTCTCCAGAACATTTCCATGGATACTGGAAGTATTTGAACTGAGTGCGTATCACCTTTACAAGGTGTTTGAAGTGGTGATCCGAGCTGAGGAAAGTCTGTCACGTGACGTTGTCAAGCATCTCAACCATGTACGTGTTTTTTTAATGTGTTTATATAGTTGGAGACCTTGGTTTTTAAACTGCACGGGTTCTTCAAGCAAAACCTACTGGCTGTCCCAGGATGTTGGCTCCCGTTCTTTTAGTGTGTCTGCTGTGAAGAAATGGAATGAACTATCAGACACTCTTAAAAATGCCCCAAATCTTTTATCTTTTAAAAAACGCATTTGTTTAATCAGTACTTTTAATCATTCAGTGTGTCTTTTTATCTGCTCTGCCCCCTCTTAAGCATTTATAATGACTCATATTTATGTTAATTTATTTTAATATCCTACAAATTGTTTTACTGTGTTATTGTTTTAACCATGTCATTTGATTTATGAAATGCTCTTTGAGCATACATTAGTGTGGAGTTTAGCGCTATATAAATGAACTTATTATTATTATTATTAAATTGCACTCGTACAGCACCCATGATGTCAATGAAATGTTTTTAACATGATTGTCTTTGAATACACAGTCATCACAGGGAATATTCATGTCATGAATTGCTATGTAAATTTCAATGAAACGTACTCGATTCTGAAACCCCAAATAAGAAATTGCTAATCAATTAACACTGATTAGCAATAATGTCAGTCAGAATTTTTAAACCAAAATGTTTTCTGGATAGCAAGTTAAATACAGTAGAATGCTCGTAATTGCATAGGCATTTTGTCCAACTATTTTATGCAATTAACAGGATTATTCCTTTAAAAGAAATGCCTATTTAAAATCATGTTACTATTCTTGTACTGTCTGGTATAAAATCAAAGTACATTTATAAAAAAAAAGTTAGCAAACCGTGATCACAAAATCAGAACTATTAAATATAGTAACAATTTTTTTGACCATATAATCTGAATATTATAACAAATGCAAAAATAGTATATGATTACACTTACTTTGTTGTCATTTTGTGATTATTTTATAAAAATATTAGATCTGCCATGGTTTTTGGTACTTCGGAAGAGATTTTTTTTGTTTTCTGTTTTCTTATGCAATTAACCAGACATTACCAAAAAAGCATATGCAATTAAAAGACATACTTTGTATATTTTTGCATACAAAATGGTTCTATGCAGCAGAATATTATGCAAATAGTAGGAATATTCTATTATGCAAATAGTAGGAATATTCTATTATCAGGAATGCAGTTAAGAGGACTTGGATGTATTGTTATTATTTATTAAAGTCACATCCTCTATTTTGACTTCCGTAAAAACAGGCTCACAGATTCAGCACTTGTGATACGACAGTCATTGATACTTTATTAGTAAATAAAAATACAAGTTAATATTGTTTTTAATGATAGAGGAAGATTTTACCGGTCTAGATATTAAAGGAGAGTTTGTTGTTTTTCAGATTGAAGAGTCTATTTTGGAGAGTCTGGCGTGGAAGAGTGATTCTGCGTTGTGGGACGCAGTTCGAGATGAAAATGGCAACATTCCTTCTTGTGAAGATGTAAGGTTTAACACGCACGGCACCCAAAATATGTTTCTTGTTTCGATCAAAAGTCTGAAATAACTTACACACTGCAAAACAAAAGCAGAGAAAAAACCACATTTTACATCACATTACAGTGATGACAGAACCGAATATCGCCATTTTGAAATAAAGTGGCTGCTACTCGTTTGTTAGTCAGTTACTGATTGGTTCATTTTTGACTGACATCGCATGAGGAACTTATTTTTGTTTAGCAGGCGACGCACACAGCAAAACAAGTCTGACCGAAACACCTAAATTTGTTTTGCAAATCAACAAATTTGTTTCATGAAACATGTTTAGCTAAACATTGTTTTCAGTCAATGCACATGGCAAAGAAAATCTTAATAAAAAGGAATCTTTTTTTTTTTTAAATCATCATTTATAATTTTCACTGTTTCTCCACCATCATTTTAATAAAACTTGAAAATGCATTGTAACAAATGAGAGAACATTTTAATGTATTTCATGGATAAAAAAAAATTCTAACATAAGATTATTTTTTTCTTTGCCCATAGGTGACACCCCCAAGCCATATTGACAATAATAGTAATGTCACTTCCTCTCCAATGATTCACCCAAGAGTTCGCAGCCTTGCCGGGGAAGACAAGCCAAAAACAACTATTAAAGGTGAGTGTTTATAATTAATTCATGGTTGTAGACATATTTTAAATATTTTTCTCTTCCGCACAATAAAAATCAACAAGTTCTTTCTTGATAATTATAGGGAAACTTTTTTAGTATTGTGTCACAAATCATGCAAATTTCAGAGATGACTAATTCTCATACATAAAAGAGTAACTTCTAACGAATTTACATTAAATAGCAATTATAACTTACACTTTTATTGATTTTTTTTTTTGCCTTTCCAACTAGCAACCCCTGCAATTACGAAAATGTCCATGGCAAAATGAATGCTGTGGAGAAATAGTGTCTTTGGCAAAATGAATGCTGTTGAGAAATAGTGTCTTTGGCAAAATGAATGCTGTGGAGAAATAGTGTCTATGGCAAAATGAATGCTGTGGAGAAATAGTGTCTATGGCAAAATGAATGCTGTGGAGAAATAGTGTCTGGCAAAATGAATGCTGTGGAGAAATAGTGTGGCAAAATGAATGCTGTGGAGAAATAGTGTCTGGCAAAATGAATGCTGTGGAGAAATAGTGTCTTTGGCAAAATGAATGCTGTGGAGAAATAGTGTCTGGCAAAATGAATGCTGTGGAGAAATAGTGTCTGGCAAAATGAATGCTGTGGAGAAATAGTGTCGATGGCAAAATGAATGCTGTGGAGAAATAGCCTCGATGGCAAAACGAATGCTGTAGAGAAATAGTGTCCACTGTATTTTCGACAGCAATTTTATCTTAAAGTATACTTTATTTTTAATAATAAAAAAAAATACACCTTGAAAAAACAATTTAAGCCTGCAAAAACAATGCTGTGGACAATGAAAAACTCAGTGGCAATCTCCACGGCATTGCCGATTAGCGCAGGCATGGAGAATGCAATCCGTGCGGCAGTCTTTACAGCATTGAAACTGAATTAAAATGATTGATTTAAAATTTTAGTTGCAGTTGTAGATCCGCTTCAATCACCAACGGCACCGTCTGCTGCGGAAAGGTTTAGTTCCCCTCAACCTGGAACCGTCAAGCGACAGTTGTTTGCTCCAAAGAATTCTGATGCAACGTCGCCGACGAAGTCCGTTTTAGAGAAACAGCTGAGTTCAGGGGTATCAGATAGTGTGTCGGTGTCGTCTTCATCAATTCAGTCTGGACAGACAATCATAGCAGTTACTAATGATGGCCGTCAGGTGAGTTATGTGTGGGCTACTCAATTTATATATATATATATACTGTAAATCATGAAATTAATGCGTCATGAAATTATTGCGTCCGTGAGAAGTGCACCAAAGTGCGTATTCTTATTAATGCATCTACAAAAAAAAAAAAAATTCTATATCCACATCAAGTAAAAACTACCTTTGCTGTAATCATATTATTTTAGTTTCATGTCGAAAGCAGTCTGAACTATAAATATTGTAAACAGACTATATAATATAGTACAGTAGTTTTCATAGTGGCAATGTTAGATGTACTGATTTTTCGCGATAACGGAAACGTGCACAGAATCGCGTAAAAACATATCTGAAATGGAATTGCCGAATTCTCGATTTTCTCTGAAAACATTATTACTCATCCCCTAATAGCGTAGTTTATTAATTAAAGAGATTTTCCAGCATCACTTTCGAAACATACAAAATGGTCGATAATTGACTACACTGATATCTATATGTGTTATGCCAAATTAGTTTGGAGCACACACGATTATCAGTTGTTTGGTTCGTAAATTACTTCCGTTTTTTAAAAGAGAAAAATCGGATGTTTCTTTCTTTATTTATTTTACTCATATTCTCTGACAGTTACGCGAGTTACAGATTTTGTTCATATTTTGGGTCAGTTTATTTATAATATTCATCATAATTTGAAATGATGTTATTATTTTACTTTTAAAAATTCTGCACTCATATTTCTTTTTTTGAAAAAAATAAAATGCGTCAATTAATTATTGTGTCGAACCGTTCGTCGCATTTTTCGCTTTAATTAGTTGCTCTTATTAATTTCATGATTTACAGTATATATATATATATAGTGAGAAAAAAGTTCACGATTTTGTACAAAATGTATCTTTTTTTTTCTTTTGTAATTTTCTGTTCCAACCAGTGTTTCCACAACTGGTTCATCAAAGACTGTGGTATGTTCTATAGTGTCTGTAGGAAAGTGCATATAAAAGACCGTTTGCTGCTTATTGGAAAGAGTAGCCTAAATGGCGGCAGTGGGTTTCCTCTAAATAAATGTCAGAATGACCATATGATTTACATACAACAGCAAATGGTAAGATAAAAATCAATGTGCTCTAGAGGCGTTGTTAAGTAAAACAAACTTTACATTATGTATGACGTCCAGTAGCCGATGATAAGATAAAAATCAATGTGCTCTAGAGGCGTCGTTAAATAAAACAAACTTTTTTTCAATTTTTTCTGCTAATTACACCACTAGAGCTGGTTTGTCATCGACTGTTGGTTGTCAAACATTACTTCAAATGTTTTGTGTAAAAAGTCCTATTTTTTGTCTGAATTGGTTTGTCCATTGGTTCTGTAATTGTTTAAATGGCAGTCAAAAGTAGTGTTTTTACATTTCGAGCTGGTGTAACAGAATATTAGTTCCTCCGAATATTTGTTTCCCTAAGGGAATGAATATTGTTCCCCACCTTCGAATATTTGTTCAACATTCAATATTTAACATTGTCTAAATTGTCGTCAAAGTGTGGTTTTGAAGTAGAAATATTTCATAATTTCAACTTCTGTTAAGTATATTAATTATATTAGTATATTCTGCGTTGCCGACTAATAGAACTTGTTTTATACCTGTAGGTGTTGATTCCCGTCCAGACGTTGCTTGGTTCTCGGAAGTCTGAGGATAAGAAAGTAACCGTCACAACTCCAGTCTCCAGTGCAGCATCATCGCCAAGCAAGAACAACAAGCCAAAGAAAACCGGATCTTTGTCGTTATTTTTCAGAAAAGTTAGTTTATCTGAGTACTTATCTATAGTCTGTTTGCGCTACTTGGAACATGGATCTTGACGAATAAAAACTAAAATATATAACTTATCTCATTAATGTTGATATGTTTCTAAATTAAAAAAAACGTCCTATTTTTGGTCTGAATTGGTGTGTCCATTGGTCTGTATTGTTTGAACAGTAGTCAAAAGTATTGTTTTTACATTTTGTGCTGGTGTAACAGAATATTAGTTCCTCCGAATATTTGTTCCCCTAAGGTAACGAATATTGTTTCCCACCTTCGAATATTTGTTCCCCCACTATAATTTGTTTCCCACCTACGAATATGTGTTCCACCACTATAATTTGTGGTGTTTAACATCCTCAAGCTATAAATAGTTACAGAGTGATGAATTAAGGTAGAACAAAGAAATTGTTAACAACTATCTCTTTGATCAATGAAACATAAAGTAAATATCAATGTGTGTACACTCAAATATTTTGTAATGATTTACATTTTTTGGGGGATGATTTAACATTTTCATAATTTTACTCAAGAGTACCTTTAGCTATACCTCCATCAAATAAATACATGCACTAATAAATTTATGATTAAATTTCTATATGATTTCACCAAATTGCTTTAAAAAACTGCATATCACGTAGGGGAGTGGGGTGGGGGACAAATATTTGGAAGTGGAATGAATATTCCTGAACATTTATTCATATGGGGAATTAATATAAGTTCTGGGGAGAACAAATATTCAGGGGATCAAATATTACTTTGACCACCATCTTTCATTTTTTGCAGACATCAGACAAATCCATATAAAAATGGGGATGTTAGGTAATTATTTGTATAATGTATTTCTATGGTATGCGGTTATTATTTTATAAATATATTTATCATAATTTAATATCAATGTCATATTTGCAAAGATTTATTTATTAAAACGAATTAGATACGAATATTACCGGAAATTACCAAGATGTTCGGAATGTTAAAATTGGTAGTTACCCCACTTTGTAATGAACTTGTATTCCATCCTTATTATCGCTGTGAAACATTTTCATTTTCGTATATGAATGAATGGGTAATATTTTAAATTATTATTTAACAAAGTAATGAAAAAAACCTGGATTATGATCGGTTATTTGGGTACCAAATCAAAGCCTTGTTGACTGTAACTATGAGATGCAATAAAAATAGGGGGGTGGTGGGCGTGATCTTCACTTTTGTCAAATATTGCAGTAAATAAACGTGTTGTTTGTAGGTTTATCATTTGGTGAGCGTTCGTCTACGTGATCTTTGTGATCGACTAGACCTCAACGATGATGACTTGCAGAAGAAAATGTGGACGTGTTTTGAATATGTCCTCATGCACAACATCGATCTAATGATGGACCGCCATCTTGATCAGCTCATCATGTGCGCTATCTATGTCATGGCAAAGGTAAGGGGAACAACTCTAATTGATTAGCTGTAGGAAGAATGATAACACTGGAGATGTATAAGGTGGTGTGGTTTTTTGGGGTGGGGGGGTTGATACCATATTTTTTATTGTTATTCACCAATCCCTGTTACAGATGCCTATCTCTCATTTAGGGAGGAAATGGTGGGGGGCACATCAAATCCCTGTAATTGCCCACGGCAATCAACAATGCCTTGAAGATTGCTGCATATTTTTTCATTCTCCATGGCACTTTTTTTGCTGCTAACTAAATTACTATTATTATTTTAAAAAATTCAAGGTGTATTTTTATATTTATTATTAAAAATAAAGTATACTTTACATGGAAAATGCTGTAGACATTATTTCTCCACAGCATTTATTTTGCTGTAGACATTTTCTTAATTGCAGAGGTTGCTATTAAAATATTTTTTCTTTATGGAATATTGACGATATTTTGTCGATTGTTTCAGGTGACGGATCATCCGCTGACATTCCAGAACATCATGAAGTGCTATCGTATCCAACCTCAAGCTCTCAGCCACGTCAGTATAAATACGTTCATTAGTAATATATTAAATTTTCTTATATTTTGGTTAATTGTTAGTTTTTTTTATTATCATTATATTACATATACTTCACCACTTGTGTATGTATATATCTGTATATTTAACTTTTTTTAATAAAGTAACCACCACTATAACCAACAATTTCTAACAGATCTGAATATTTTGTTGCAAAACAAGGAGATAAGTTCTATTTTGGAAATATTTGAGCAAGTTCTACATGAATGAAATTTAAATGTCTAAAACATTATTATTATTTATCTCACCTGTTTTAGTAGTGTGTGTATATATACTACATATGCAGAAATTAACTTAAAATGGTATTGCATTTCTGTGCACTATTTTCCGTTCCAGCCAGTGGTTTATCAAAGGCCGTGGCATGTGCTGTCCTGTGTGGGACGGTACATATAAAAGATCCCTTGCTGCTTATCGGAAGGGGTAGCCTACGTGGCGGCAGCGGGTTTCCTCTAAAGTCATATGTCAGAATGACCATATGTATGACGTCCAATAGCCGATGATAAGATAAAAATCTATGTGCTCTAAAGGCGTCGTTAAATAAAACAAAACTTTACTTTTACTTAGCATTTCTGTGCTCCTTTAAGAGTAACCCTAGAGGGGTCATTAACCAATGGCCAATGTTTATTTTTTGTGCTGGGGGTCGTAAACCAACATAAGTACATTGTAATATGGGTCTATCTCTTCAGGTTTATCGCAGCGTGCTGTTGAATGGGCGTCGGCGTCACACCTCGGGGAGCAGTGAAAGCAGTAAAAGTGCCGCAAGTGGGTCCTCTTCACCAATCAACACGGAGAAGGAAGATGCAAAGGAGAAGAGTAAGTGATGTTTATTTGGGTATTGTTCCAGATAGTAGACCACAACTAGTGATACAAAGGCTGTGTAATAAATTACCATTTGGTGCTAATTGAAATGATAAGCTGATGTGCCAGGGTTCCTTTGGTTATTAAAAACCTGGAAAAGTTTAGAAATTTGCAAATACTTTTCAAGGGTCTTGAAAAGTTTTGAAATTTGCCAAATACTTTTCAAGGGTCTTGAAATGTTTTGAAATTTTAGTTAAAACTGAAAAGTCATGGAAACATTTTGAAATTTCTGTTTCAGGCAAGATTTTTTCAATCCGAGTGCAAGCGATCACTTTTGGATAGCAGTCTTTGTTAAAATTTATTTTCTTTTGTTAAAAATATTTACACATTTTTTGGTTATTGAATAAATGTCTTGATATTGATAGGGCGAATCGAACTTCTGGGATATATTCGGTCTACCAGCACACTACCTGTCCCAAATCCTAACAGCCAACCACCCACTCCGACGAGGTTGACTGGAATGGGGTCGACATTTGACTTGGGCGAGGAACGAGGTGACCTTATAGAGTTTTATAATACGGTAAGTATCTGTTTGTAGTTCAGGTTATTTTGATTGCTTTCTCAAATGCTTTAGACTAAATGGGATTTTAAGATTTTATATTATTATAATCTTTACTTTTAATATCAATTTATTGAAGATTTTAATTATGTATTTGTTAGGAATGATTATAAAATTGAGATATTTATTGTATATCAATGTTTAATCGATACTCTTATGCTGTCACTATGGTTACAGGTTTTTGTGAAGAGAATAAAAGACTTTGCTCTCAAGTTTTCCTCACAGAGTCAGACTGCTGGGGTGAGTGTCTACCTCCCATCTTATTATTGAAGTCACAAGACTTTATTTGCTATTTCTTCAGTTAGAGTGTAGTTCGGATATATCAGAGAAATACCTTCCAATTTACTATTGAAGACAAGACTTTATTTGTTATTTCTTGACTGTCTGACTTAGATGTACTGGGGTGAGAATTATCTGCAGATTTTATCTTCACAGGATCAATCTTGTGAATTGCCTATACCCGATGAAATAATTATGGGGTGGGGGGGTCAGGTCAATTTTTTTGGCCGTTTCTCTTCTAAGCAACGAAAACAGCTTGATATCAGGTAGAAATATTTCCCAGAAAATAGAAAATAGTTTTAAAACAACTCCCTTGAAAAACTAGTGAGCGATCAACACTCGGTATTCCGTGAACGATTACGCTTTACTTCAGTTTCCCACAGATCATTTCGTCCATTTCCGATGTTTACAGAAAATTGCGAAACATAGAGGATCTCTGGGCTCTTATTGGTCGAGAGCAGTCACATGGAAATCCAACATGGCTGCAACCGTAAACTGTCTTCCACAATGTGACCAATTTGTTTCAAAGGCATTTGGCGACAGGGATATTGATGATATAAAATAAATTGATATGACCGGCAAAATTTAAGTGAAATTTGTTGGAGGAAATGGACCATCAAAGTTCACCAGAATGCACTATTTCCCTTTCTATTTTAGAAAAAGCACCCCCAGGTCGATCACTTCAATTCCTCACAAAAAATTCCAGTTTTGGCCATGTTATCATAAAAACATCACAATGAAAGGAAATGTGCATTCTTGTTGGTTTTCCATGAAATGTACCCCTCTGTTTTCATTTAAAAACAGATTTCAGAGGTTTTTCTGATTTGCCATTCTCAGCCCTGGATATGTCTGAGAAATACCTCACATCTGGAGGCCAGGAGGGTTTTATACATTGAACAAAGCATATCAATCAAATGTTCTTCTGACTACTCTAGGTCCTGTTCTGATGTACTAGATATATATCTTCCATCTTGTTACTGAAGTAAAGGACTATATTTTGAAGGGTTAGAGACGTGTCTTAAACACTAAAATTTGTGTGAGTAGGAAAACGTAGATAATTGTGAATGACCCTTGATGTCTTCTATAAACATTGGAAAAGAAATTTCCTGAGGATAATTCCTAGTCGTTCACTTCAAATGTTAGTTAAATATTTATAACTTGTAATTCAAAGTCATTCATTTCATATGTTGGTGAAATATTTATAACTTGTAATTCGGAGTCGTTCACTTCAAATGTTAGTTAAATATTTATAACTTGTAATTCGGAGTCGTTTAATTCAAATGTTAGTTAAATATTTATAACTTGTAATTCCAAGTCGTTCACTTCAAATGTTAGTGAAATATTTATAACTTGTAATTCCGAGTCGTTCACTTCAAATGTTAGTTAAATATTTATAACTTGTAATTCCGAGTCGTTCACTTCAAATGTTAGTTAAATATTTATAACTTGTAATTCCAAGTAGTTCACTTCAAATGTTAAATATTTATAACTTGTAATGATTGTTTTCTTTTCAGAGTGTGCCACCACTGTCTCCTCTGCCGTTGGTTCGAGCCCAGCCGTCGTCTCCGAGACGTGTGTCTAGCAAATACTCAGTGTACATCTCTCCACATAACCTTCATATGAACAAAGTTACACAGCCAAAGGGCATCTCCTATTGTATAAACAGGAGCCCTGCCAAGGTAAGAACAAATTGAAACATATTACTTTTTTTCTTTGATGTTTGGAGAGACAGCAAAAGAAAAAATCAGAATGTGAAATGAAAATAAAATACTTCAATTTACAGGAACTATGATTCGTATGGGTTTTATCACAATAAACTGTATCAAACACAATTAAATTTTCAGGAACTTCGTGCACTAAATAATAGTGATGTTATATTGTAGTAGTGCTAGAATAAAGTGGTCCTATTGATGGTAGATAGTGGAAATTTCCTTTTTGGCTCTGTTGATAGAGTGCTGGTTCAAATCCCCTCAGTGGAAATTGGGATTTTTCTGTTACACAGCAAATATATATGCAATAAATAATATGATTGATATGGGTTTTATTACTCACAAACCATATCAAACACAATTTAATTTTCAAGAACTTCGTGCAATAAATAATATGATTCGTTTGTATTTTATTCCTTATGAACCTTATCAAACACAATTTAATTTTCAGGAACTTCGTGCAGTAAATAATATGATTCGTTTGTATTTTATTCCTTATAAACCTTATCAAACACAATATAATTTTCACGAACTTCGTGCAATAAATATTTTGATTCGTTTGTATTTTATTCCTTATAAACCTTATCAAACACAATTTAATTTTCAGGAACTTCGTGCAATAAATAATATGATTAGTTTGTATTTTATTCCTTATAAACCTTATAAAACACAATTTAATTTTCAAGAACTTCGTGCAATAAATAATATGATTCGTTTGTATTTTATTCCTTATAAACCTTATCGAACTCAATTTAATTTTCCAGAACTTCATGCAATAAATAATATGATTCATTTGTATTTTATTCCTTATAAACCTTATCAAACACAATTTGATTTTCAGGAACTTCGTGCAATAAATATGATTCGTTTGTATTTTATTCCTCATAAACCTTATCAAACACAATTTAATTTTCAGGAACTTCGTGCAATAAATAATATGATTCGTATGGGTGAACGAAAGCTGACTGGCAAGAGACAGCTGGAGGTGAACATGGAGGAGGACTCTGTCGACAGCCCAAACAAGCGCATGTGTGGTAGTCACTTCATGCGGCGCCTGCAAGATATTAACTCGGAGCGGCAGGAAGTGAATGGCGGTGCCAAATAGTGTGTGTATGTTGTTTAGTGAGAGAGAAAGAAAGAGAGAGAGAGTATGATGTACACTAGTCTGTGAGAAGTGAATGAGCTAGTTCTCATACATTTTTCGTTCACAATACAATAATACAATAAAATACAATATGTACAATATAGAGACTTGGAAATGTTGAAGAAAATAGAGCATACAAATGTGGAAGAAGGGCGTACAAATGTGGAAGAAGGGCGTGAAAAAAGGGCGTGCAAATGTGGAAGAAGTGTACAAACTTGGAAGAAGGGTATACAAATGTGAAAGAGGGGCATTACAAACGTGGAAGAAAGGCATACAAATGTGGAAGAAGGGCATACAAATGTGGAAGAAGGGCATACAAATGTGGAAGATTAGCGTTCAAATGAAATTGCTAACAAGTGGAGCAAGTCATGACAAATTAACACACTTCTGTTTCTCAAAAACATGCTGGGTTCTTTTGTTATTTTTAAAGCCACTGAAAAATTAGCAAACTGTTTAACCGTATTTATTGAATAATTATTACTATTCCAATAACATTTTATTTTCTTCATTATTTATCCTGTCGTTCAATTTTATATTAAAAAAGAACCGGTTAAACAGGAGGTTAAAAATTTGAAACAGGAAGTTAGTTTTCAGGGGAAGTATCTGTTACACTACTGCTATTCAGGTCTGTAGGAGTGGTAAGACATTGATGTGATTTATAAAAAAAAAAGTCTCAATTGGTAGAACGGCCTGCTATTGACTGTTAAAAGATTGTGCACACCATTTGGAAATAGGAAACATTTGAGAACAGGATAAGTTTTACTTGTGTTAAGTATAGGTATTACAGTATATATTTTGTAACCTAATGTTTTTTTTATTCCTTAAATGCATTGTACCACGTGAATTTGAGGGACTTTGTGGTCTAAATATTGATTACAAATGAAACTTACATGCATTTGTTATACTAGATCTCTTTTTCATATCACGCAAGACATTTTAACTGAACCATGGTATAGGAAATTCCATGTTGGAGTCTATCAATTTTTTTCACTTTTAAAAATTTCAAATTTCTAAATCGGACCTCTTCGCAGGGCGAAATAAATTGGTATGAAATGTTTTTGCAGCTACTAAAATATTCAGAAGTTTTAAAATAACAGCTAACGGGGGAATACCCGTCATGTGACTCGAAATATATACGTTACACCTTCTACGGAAATTAACATTTTTTTTAATTTTATTTTTTTTAAATTTTTTTATTTATTTGTCCATGAGCATAATTCATTATTATTTTTAAAATATTGATAATAAGTGAAATGCAATGATTATATAAGTAGTTGAATGAAGTATTTCTATGGACAAATCAAATGTTTAAATTTAAAATTAATTCTTTATTTGGAAATTCAAGGGTTCGTGGGACTATGCATTTAATACTGGTTCTTGTTTGAAGCTGCTGTCAAGAAATGAAATACTAGTTTCTATAATTGAATATGATCAAATTTTAATGGCTTCTAACTGTTTTGATTTTGATTAGGTTGAACATTGACAAAAGATTTTTGGAATTTGGAGCTTTAGCATGTTTTCGGAATGTTCAGAAAGTACTTTGTTTCCCAAGCAGAAAATTTCTCCTCTAATAGGGCAATGTGGTTTATCTTGAGATAAAAGTATTGTGTGAGACCATTAGGAAAGGTCAAGTGAAAAAACCCAGGACACTATAGGTTTGGGTCTTATCTGCTTGATCTGATTTGTGTTCATGACCAAATAGCTGGCATTTGCTCGCTAGACTGGTTTTAAACTGTTAAAGCCAGTGGTAAAATTTGGAACCAATCAAATTGCTAGTAGCTTCTGCGATGTCTAATTTGTCTTGAACACAAGGCTGATGTTGGTTGGTATTGGTGATCGACTAGGATTGTTTTGAGTAACAAAACTTTACACCTAAACAAATTTAATATGACAAAACATTAGCACTCACGATAAATTGTTATGAATGTAACCATTGCTCAGTCATTTGTAACGTCAGTTGAATGCTCTCGTTAGGGTTCTCAGTCATGCATAAAACTCTTGTATATGGATATGCAATATCACATTAAATCAACTTTAATTGTGACCTGCCACATCGAAATGAGTCGCATAGCACCATCTGGACATTTTGAGATGTTTATATAATCAGAAAGTAGGACATGAGCTGTTTTGAATGATCCAAACTGTCACGTAGTACCATCTGGACATTTTGAGATGTTTATATGACCAGAAAGTAGGACATGAGCTGTTTCTAATGATCCAAACTGTATAAAAATCTCTCATTTGATTATGGAGTTAGGTTATTTGAATCTGGGTACCCTCTATAGAGTCGAAAAACATGGGATGCAAGTTGGTGATCGAGCAGTGTTCAATGTGACAAAGGGTTGTGTGTTTCAAATGCATAATTAACACACTTCTAGATCAAATTTTATAAAAAATATCACAGCTACATGTAGAAAAAATAGATGTAGTTAGCTCATCAACAGGAATCTCAAAATCGACAATTTTTCTCTCCCCCGTCTCTTTTGACGCTTGTTCAGACTGATCTCAGGTGACCTCCGACCTATTTTGCAGTGACAGGTCACAATTGTAATGTTTATGAACTTGTGCAAGATTAATTGCATTTGCTTGTTTTTATTAACTTTTATTTTTTACTCCTGCTTGTGTGGATGATTTTGATACTAAGATATTTGGTTTATGTCGTCAGAACTAAAAGCCGGACTTATTAGTATTTGACATTTTACAATGCACTCTTTGATATTTTTCTGTTTACATGACTTCAATAGATTTGTAATACTAGAAAGTTGGGGTGCAGCGATATACTGGTATATTGCAATACTTGCCGAGCTCAATACTTACTGCGATATGGTTTCATGTACTGTGATTTATCTACCTAATGAGTATCCATCTATTCTTATATAACCTGTGATTATGACAGTTATAAAAATTAAAGTTATAATTAAAACATATAAATCTATTGTATCTATATATTCTCTTTTTTCATCAGAAATTGGTAAGGGTCTGCCTACCAGACATATGTTTAGTAATTAGTACAAGCCTGGAAATAATTTTTTGAGACGTGCCTATCAAAATGTCCTATGTTAGTCAATTTGCGCCGGTCAAAAACGAAAATGCGCCTGTCACCAAATTAAATAGAAATTTTTAAAATTTTATATTGAAATAAATAAATATTAGTTTTAAAGAATAAAGTGGGTGTTTTTTATTGCACAGATACTAAAT
>JAULBS010101597.1:0-16045 GCA_032355785.1 Symmetromphalus regularis
GAATATTGTACCATCTTCCCGTTTCAATAGGTAATTTCACATTGCAAGTTCTAAATTTACATAAAATATTTGAATTCACATAGGTTACTCTTTCTGATTAGAAGCAACTTATCTTTTATATGCGTTTTCCCACGGAAAGGACAGCACATACCAAGGCCTTTGATTAACCAGTCATCTACAACTACCCATTAAGCTTAGCTGAGCATTCTGTCTGGGTTCATTCAGTTAACAATTGGGATGAAATTAAAATGCAAGCTGTTTCTTTGCAAGTTAATGATATAAAACATTAATGCCTAACTTAACTTCAACGAGTTGTATTTATAATGATAATCACTGAAGATTTTTAAATCTGACTCGATGACAGCGTTGTTCTCAAAATTGTTACAGAAATACTGACTTTTTAACGAAGACTGTATTTATTTGCAAAACCGATAAGGAAAATCATGTGATGTTTTCAACATACATAAATGTCTACGTTGTTCTCAGGGGGAGCGGGATCTACCTCAAACGGTAGAGTGTCTGCCTGTGAACCGGTCGGTCGTCTGTTCCATCCTTCTCAATGGACTCATTTGCTGTTTGGACTATTTTCCGTTCCAACCAGTGGTCCACAACTGGTTCATCAAAGGCCGTTGTATGTGCTGTTCTGTCTATGGGACGGTGCATATAAAAGACTCCTTGTTGGTTATCGGAAAGAGTAGCCTATGTGGCGGCAGCGGGTTTCCTCTAAATACATATGTCAGAATCACCAAATGATTGACATCCAATAACCGATGATACGATAAAAATCAATGTGTTCTAGAGGCGTCGTTAAATAAAACAAACTTTATTTATTTACGTTGTTCTCCATTACAAAAATCGTTATATCTTTAAGTTTAACAAAGACTGTATTTGCAAAAGATGCAAATCCAATAAGGAAAGTTTTGTGATGCTTTCAACATAAAAACAGCCCTCGAAATCATTATAGATAACTGTCTTCGTTCTGTCTACGTTGATGGAAGCCTGAAGGCGTCAGAAAAAAAATCGCCTACTATGTTTAGTGTTAATCAGTTATATGACACGGTATGAATGTTATAGTGTCACAATTATTCTGATCACTGTAATAAAGAGACCGGAGAGGAAGGTCAAGCTATCACAGAAAACTTCAGACCGGTTTTTTAACTGTCAGGTCGCTACCATGACTGCGAGCATATTATAGACTGGTCGTTAACATGCCATAAAGTAGTCTTTACGAAAAGATGGCTGATTGATGTAATGATTTTCAATACGATAACCCAGTGTCTGGAGGTTGTGAGATTGTCAAACATGGTGCGTGTTACATATCGATCAGTCTTCCAGACTATCTTCATTTAAACTAAATCAAATTGTCGCTTTTTATGAATTAAAATATCAGCTTGTGAAATGATGTATGGTGAAAGGCCTTATTTTGACTGGTTAAATAGTTCCCACAAAACAGTCAAATAAATAAAATAAAGTTTGTTTTATTTAACGATGCCTCTAGAGAACATTGATTTCAATCTTATCATCAACTATTGGATGTCAATCATATGGTCATTCTGACATATTGATTTAGAGGAAACCCACTGCCGCCATATAGGCTACACTTTCTGATAAACAGCAAGAAATCTTATATGTGCACCATCCCACAGACAGGACAGCACATATCACGGCCTTTGAGTAATCAGTCGTGTACCACTGGTTAGAACGGGAAATACTCTAAACAGCAATTGGGTCTACTGAGAAGGATCGAACCGATGATCGTCCGCTTCACATGCTACATCACGCTGACACAAAACAGACGAAATATCACTTGTTTGATTTACATATATTTTCAAAAACATCTAATGTTAGAATATTATTTTAATATTCTTGAGACATATATGAGCAATATATCTTTAGATTCTCTATCGATAATCATTATTTGCCTTTTGAAACAGGAAGATGGTAAATATTTTATATGAAAATAGAACATGTATTTATTAAACTACACTACATTATTTATTAACATGTTCTAAATTTACACAGAAAAATGTAAATACATAAATATAATTATTATTATTACAAAATCAAATGTACACAAATTTAAAAAGCTTCTTAACTATACAAAATATTGGAACTCACAGAAAATTATGTAAATTTATAACTATTACCATTCCTGCTAAGACATTTATTATACACATAATTATTATTTGGTTTATTATTATTGTAATTTTGATGGCTGTTATATTTCATGTGTATATGTATTCCCCTGATTACCCCCAATAGCCATTTATTTTTTTTATTCCAAGGGGTCGTTAAAGCAACATACAACCAATCCTCTAATGACCATGAGTGTCATAAAGTGGTTTTTTTTCGATTCATCCATTTAGAGTAAAATAAACTATTTGTATGACAACGTATGACAACTACTGTATGATGGGTGTCACTGATAGAGAAAAGTAATCTGGCCTTTTAGCGAACACTTGGTGTCATCACTGATTTCCGAGTTTTTCGTTAATGCAGGAATAACATATTTGATACATTCTTTGGATTCTGATTTGTATAGAGATACGAGTTCGATCATGTTAAGACTTATTTTCTTGTTTGTGTATCTTTTTTGTAAGTTTGTGTTCAGGTCTCCAACACTGACACGATCATATTTCTGGGGTAATAACATTTTGTAATAAACCAACAAAAACCGAAAACAACAACACTTACAGAATTAAAAATAATAATAATTTAAAAAAGCCAGTTATTTTCTTTAGTTGTGGAATTCAAGAACTGGTAAACAGGTTCAAGTGAATTTAATGTTAGTGGAAACAACCAATACTTAAGTCATGCCTCTAGGTGTAGAAGTGGTCCGGTTTGCCTATTAGTTTGGTCTGCGGTAGACGAGGTGATTATTAAAATAGATTTAAACGTTCCACGATACTGAAATAACAGTAAAAGAATACAGATATAAAGAAGAGTGTTTGGTTATTTGTTGGAACATCTTATTTAGGTGTCAGTTATACCACGAACAAGGTGAATAGAAAAACAAAACATTGGAGCGAGATATAGCTCAAACGGTAACGTCTCCGCCTGTGAACCGGTCGGTCGTCAGATCGATCCTTCTTAGTTGACCCATTTGCAGTTTGGACTATTTTACGTTCCAACCAGTGGTCCACAAATGGTTCATCAAAGCCTATGTGACAGCAACGGGTTTCCTCTAAATATATATGTCAGAATGACAATATGATTGACGTCCAATAGTTGATGATAAGATAAAAACTATTGTGTTCTAGAGGAGTCGTTAAATTAAACAAACTTTACTTTTTTTTTTACAAAAACCAAACAATATATACATATATAAACGTTTAAAGTTCAGTTAATAAAATCAAAATTATGATATTTGCTGGAATTTGTGTTTGGGTATTGTTGTTGTTGTTCTGGGTGTTGTTGTTGTTGTTGTTATTTATTTTATTATTATTATTTTATTAAATTAATTTATTTTTTAATCTTTTTTTTTTTTTTTTTCCTTATATTGTTTTGTTTGTTTGAAGAGTTATGAAATGGTTTTGAATTGGAATTAAAGATAACATTAAGAATAGTGTGATCATACGGTCTGTCATATACTATTGGTATATTAAAGGCATATTCCCAGGGAATTTTAGGGGCTTTGCGCTCTTAATATTGATTGTGAATGAAACATTGCTGCATTTGTGATGAGGTGAAGTGATAGTTTGGGCATGCCCATTTCCATATGGTTCGGGCATATCCACCACGTGGAGGAAAAGCAAGACAATTAGAGAGAAAGAGGAAGAAAGAGGGTGGTTAAAAAAACTGCTTTAGTATGAAAATACGTTTTGTTAGAGTTTTGATGAGGAGGAGTGTGATTAAATGTTGACGGTCTGTCCCACAGAAAAAGGAAATAGAGTCCGGAGATAAGTATTAATTTGGAAGCCCCTTAGTAAACTCCGGTATATTTGTGATACTTGATCTCGCTTTTATATCACTCAAGACGTTTTAACAGAACCATGGTACAGGGAATTCCATGTCGAGCTTATGGTTTATGATTTATGGTTTGTTACCATAATTCAATTATGTATTAAATATAGATAACACGCGCGATGCGGTGGTTATGTAAGTAGTGGAATGAAGTATTTCTATGGACAAATAAAATGTTTATATTTAAAATTAATTCTTTATTTGGAAATTAATTAGGTCAAGGGTCCGTGTGAGTATGCGTTTAATCATAATCATACACATGACAATAATGTTCAAGTTATAAAAGATCGTTTCAATCTATTCCATGGATTCTAATCTTGTGCAGATACTGTTTTAGTCATTCAGATTTCAGAAATAGCGAGTTATGTTGAGACTGAAATGTCATAAACCACTTGATAGTTAAAGTTATTACAGTTAACATGCATTTGACATTTCAAAACAGTCCAGTATCAGACAAATTGCCAGAAGATACCAGCAAGAGGCGTGTTTGCAACATCTTCAGATAAAACAGTCTTTTTTTACAGTTCCATATTTAAAGGTTTCTACTCCTGTACCATCTTGAGACGTGAGAAAACTAGGAAATATAGCATTCATTCTGCAGGTGTTGAGTGGGGTCATCCTAAAATGTCTTTAAATTAGCGCTTTATAGATTATCTCTAAATGTTTTAAGACTACAGTTGTTTTACTGTTAAAAAATACTATTTCGGCATGTGCTCCGTCAATCTCGGCGCAAGATCTATACATTTGCATTTTATTGAGTCTTCTTGAGATTACTAGCGCTGAGTACGTGTCGTTTTCGTGATAAAATCATTGATATCGGTGATAATTGTGATTTTTAACAAGTTCTGATAACGTTAAAGCACAAAAGAAAAGTGCAGGAAATTCGTTAGATTAACGGTTCTCGACGTGAAGTGTTTCAGTGTGCTAAAACAGTGTATTATGTGTGTGAGATTTGATACATATGGATATTCACTTTTTCCCTTTAAAATAAGACGAAATTTTCCAATAAAGTTCAGTAGTTTTCATACAAATAAAAGAACAGCATTTTTTTTTTTAATTCTGGCTATTTAAAGCCACTGATTTCAGTTTTGAGACTCGTGTTTTGTTGCACGTAAAGTGCATTCATTGACGCTATTACTATTAGACATCCAACAAAAAAAATTCTTGTTTTTAGAAAACCAATATCTCATAAGATAATTAATTAAAAATACAATAAAAGCACCTCGTTAACCTACCAAGAGTATCGGTATTTTTTTTTAAATAAGAGAACAGCTGTCGTTAGTATCTAATTGAAGGTCATACTTTTAATTAAAACTTTATTCAATGAGTTTTTTTCTTCTTCTTCTTTTTTTTATCGCTAATCTCGATTCATGAAAAGACATTGCCTGGATGCTTTCAAATTGTTCACAAATCACAGGTAACGGTTTCCCAATACACTTTATGAGATCAGGGCAAATCTGTAGATCTTGGTGAAAACATAAACATGATATTTTCCTCTTTAATGTCACCTTTATGAGGCGCTCGCGTTTGTCTAGAGAGCGAGAAACCAAGATGTCATCACAGGAAGGCATCACGTGCTTCATTGAGAGGCCATTTTTATCGTAAACATATTGATCTCCAGACAGTGTGCACAACTTTACCAAATTAAAATCTGTTTCTGTTGTATTTTAATCTGTTTGCGGTGAATTTCATGCCAAACGCAAAACAACCGGAGATGAGGTTATTGTGTTTATACAACATCGAATCTACATAGTGGAATGAATTAACTCTAAATGTTGACATATTGTGACATGTTCCTTTAAAGTTAGAAAATTTGCGTTTTTGTAGGGGTTTTTGGTGTTACAATTTTATAGTGCAGTTTGTATTGTTTAACGACAACACCACAGTACATTGATATATTAATTTTATAGTGCAGTTTTTGTTGTGTTTAGCAACAACACTACAGTACATTGATTTATTAATTTTATTGTGCAATTTGTGTTGTGTTTAGCGACAACACTACAGTATATTAATTTATTAATTTTATTGTGCAGTTTGTGTTGTGTTTAACTACAACACGACAGTACATTGATTTATTAATTTTATAGTGCAGTTCGTGTTGTGTTTAACGACAACACCACAGTACATTGATTTATTAATTTTATAGTGCAGTTTGTGTTGTGTTTAACGACAACACCATAGTACACTGATTTATTAATCATCGGCTATTGGTTGCCAAACGTTTCATAATTCTGACACTCAGTCATCATAGGAACCTTGCTATGTTTGTTCAAGTATCAGCAAGACATCGTTTACATGCACTTTACTACATGCAGGCTTAGATATACCAGTCCTGTGGCAGTGAGGGTGTTCGATCTTACAATAAAAGCACCTCGAAAGACCCTCTACATGAGTTAGATTCCGCCCCTTAAGTAGTGTTGTTGCAGTGATGAAATGTTCTGTGAATAAATTATACCGGTGGATTTTAATTTCATGTGGGTTACATACAACTTGTGTCAGGTGAGAAATAGTTTTTGGCTCTTGTCTCTATTATCTGCTACCCCAACTTACACCTTTTTGGTTCTGAAGCAGCGAAATATAGACTAATTTCATGAAGAAACAATACCTGAAAATGGACAAGATAATTTCTCGGACAACAACTGATGTCATCAATGTTTAGGCAGTGATTTTTCTATATTATGTGCATATAAATCTAGAATAATCATATATCTCATATGTGATAAATATGTGTTTATTTAAAATATGATTTTCATGTTTAATATATGTTAGTCTATTTACATATTACATATGTGTGTAAACTATGTGAAGCACATGTGGATTTTTGTGCTGTGTACGACAAAGCGTAATAATAGATTTCCATCATCCTTAAATAATGGAACTATTTTCTCTGACAACAATTAGAGCGCGGTTTTTTGTAGTCTTGGCACTGATTACTCATTACGCACAGGATGTATCGCATGTAGTCATATAAAAAAAGATATTAACTTTTTACTTGGTACTTTAAAACTCAAATTATCCGCCATGTAAATTATAGATTTTTTACACACAGTTCCCTTAAATCATAAAGTGATGACGTTTAACAAAACGGATACTATTTTAGACATATTTTGTCAGGTTGTATATTTATAGTGGTATTTCTTTTTCACATTAGGGTGTTTATTCCAGAAATGTACAGCATTCACTAATGTACATTGTTAACAGATAGTTTTAAATTCTCCAGGAACGTGAAAGAATGTATCCTCAATAGAAAAGTAAAAAAGTAAAGTTTGTTTTATTTAACGAATCCTCCAGAGCACATCGATGTTTATCTTATCGGCTATTGGACGTCATATATATGGTCATTCTGACATATGTCTTTACAGGAAACCCGCTGCCGCCACATAGGCTACTCCTTCCGATAAGCAGCAAGTGATTTTTTATATGTACAGGACAGCACATACCACGGCTTTTGATAAACCAGCAATAGAGCGCTGGTTGGAACGGAAAATAGCCCAAACTGCAACTGAGTCCACTGAGAAGGATCGATCCGACAACCGACTGATTCACAGGGGTGTAGGTCGAAGCGTTAGGCTATGTGGCGTTACAAAGGGTGGTGTTGTATTTAACAGTTACGTAACATAATTGTGTTTTATCTTATACATGCCATGCCATAACAATATATAACGTAGCTCTTTAGAGGTTAATGCAAACCCAAAACAATTATAAATAAAACTGACATTTATATATTTTATTTAGATGTTTCCCCAATATGTTTAACAAGGATATTGTTTGAAATGAGGTGAAAGCAGAGGTGTGCCATTGACAACCGATGTATTGGATGGAACTGCTAATCCACCAACGTCAACGTCGTCCTGGAAAAGCCATTCAAATTCTTCGTTTTCCAAATAGTGTATATGGTAATAGACCTGCGTATAAACATTGCCATGTTGCTTTATCTGTGTTGGGGGGAGGGAGTATCTCCGAGCGTTACGTACTATTTTGGGGGGTCGTATGGTCTAGCGTTACATGAGGGTGGGTGTTGTCTAATCTTGACAAGAATAGCGTTACATAATATTTGAAAGGTCCCTATGGATTAAATGGAAAAACTCATATCATATTAGCAAAGAGTAATATATATTTTTCTCGCCATCCCTCAGTCTTACTTTACCTCCATCTATCCACCCATCAATTCGTCAACTAATTCAACTATTAATACAACATGTATTTACATACATTAGTAAATTGATCCATTATTCTACCATCAATAAATAAATATATTCATCTAACCAACCAAGCATCAATATGTCCATCAATAAATTAATTCAACAAACCATCCATCCATCCATTCACTCGTACATACATTGTATTTATTCACCCATCTATCTAAATATCTATAAATTCACTCGAAATAGAGGTTTTAGTATTTATTCCAGTGTGAAGTCTTCATTTCAAAGAGAATGTCACACGACCCATTATGTCCGTCATAACACATGCAATGACGTATTAACATATTTGTAATTTTGTGTCGGGGTATCCTAAACATGCATTCACGTATCCACTCGAAAACTGCCTACTATGCTTATTCCTGACAATAACAAATATGTGTCAACGTATCTTATGCTGACCTTAAACTTACTTTGTCATTGTTGTTTGTCTTCACATATGGTGCTATCTGTTGTGATAGGATACACTCGTAGTAGGTTTTGTCTGTAAATTCTTTGCACTAGCTGTTTTAGATGTGGTTTTGAATAGGTTTCCTTTCAGGTGAGGTTTGGGAGTGGGTTTTTTCCTTCTTTTTCGGAATTCGCTGTTAGCAATAAAAGACTAATATTCAAAGACACTTTCTAAAACAATCTTGCTGAATTACGCACGTCTGTCATTATTTACGATTTCACCCTATCAACATCCTAGATCTTGAAATTTAATCAAACCCATCTCACCAACGAGACCGAAACAAACTAATTTAATCAATCATATTTTTTTAAAGCGTTTTTTACTCCTCAATTTGCTGGTGAATTTACTTCCGTTCTAGACTGGGCGGATAATGTGCTATACTTTCACGCGGATGTTTCAATATTTATGTACTAACTGTAGAAAGGAATGTCTGTTGGTTTATAAATATAAAATACGGGGTATTGGCTGTGATAGGTTTTCGATTTGTGCTTAAATAAAGATTACTTAGAAAGATATTCGCGAACTATAGTTTAAAAAAACAACAAAAAAAACAAAAAACAACAGCAACACCACCTGTTACTAGTATTATTCTCAGAACAGTATTTAAATAAAGAAATGTTTTGACGACTCCCCCAGCACATTTATAACACATAGTCCACAGGAAAACCAGCTACCATCAGATATGCTACTCTTTTAGGCAAGCGGTCTTTTATGTGTACCTTCCAGTAGAAAGGAAGACACATACCTCAACCTTTGTTACAACAGTCGTGGCCACTGACTGGAACTAGAAATAACCCAGTAGGAAAATCCGTATCTCAACACAATTCAGAGTGCTAGAGATAATATATGTAGTGCATGGTACTTTAATAGACTACCAAAAACATAACTTTGTTGTAAAATCTGATGAACAAAACTGTACTAGACAGTTCATGCATGCACTCATGAACGAATAATTTGATGATATAGCGTATTTTCGAAAGGAGAGCGCATAATCACTAATAACTGAAATATTTAAAATGTGTTTTTGGATCAATATTAAAACCTGGTTTGTGTTCAGGATCAAATTGCTAGCCAGACTTGTGTTTGCGCTTCATGTCAATCCCAATGAGAATGATTGGAACCAGTGAAATTGCTGAGTAGCTACCGCGAAGGCCAGTCTGTCCTGAACGCAATGATGATTTTACAATTAGCAGGTGCTTCTCCATTGGCACTGAATGATGATGACCTTCAAGATTCATAATCCATTTAAACAAACAAATTCAAATTTTAGACATTCTCAAACTAAATGGAAAAGTGACCACACAAAGTTATTTGTTGGAGGATTACTTAAACATTTAAAATCTGACCTTAGCACTCACTGTGATCGAGATATAAACGTTTTATTAATTATAAGCTTAAAACATTAAGATGGATTTTGGCTATTAGAGGGTTCTTTAACGCCCTTATACCCTACCACTCTAACTCTTATTATCCTGACCTTTCTTGAAATTCTGCGTTCATGCAATCTAAAAACAGAAAAGAGCTTGAAAGTTGTTTATTTCATATTTTGGATATAATCGGCCCCGATGGCGAAGTGGTTAAGCTGTCGGATTTCCAGCTGGTAGATAATGGGATCAGATCGTAGTCGAGGCATGGTACGAGTATTTGTAATAAAGATACTGGCTCCAACCCAGAGCAAACGCACCACAAGGTTAAATTGATAGTATACGCCATTTGCACCGAGCAGTGGTCCACAAATGGTTTAACAAAGGCCATAGCATCTGAAATTCTATCTGTGGGAAACCGCATACCGAAGATGCCTTGCTGCTAATCGGAAAGAGTAACCTATGTTGCGGTAGTGGGTTTCATGTAAAGACAATTAGTAGCAAAACTCCATGTCTGACACCTAATATCCGCTGAATATACAATGTGTTGGGGTATCGTTAAACAACCTACCTTTTCTTTGTCTGTAATTTAATGTTCTCTGGTATATCATTAGTAGTGTGGCTGCTTCGTTAGTTTCTCAAAATGAACATTCCGATCCTCATACAGTAAGATGGAATCAATATTGAATTTATATAAGTAATATCCACTTCAATTCTTAGCATTTAGGTTGATCGGCGGTGTAATTAGTTTAAAATCAATCCCATTCATTATTTATAACTTGGAAATCTACAGAAGTAGATTTTAAATAATATATTTTATTTCATAATTTCTTAACAGTTAATATCAGTTTTAGACTCATTCACAATGATATTATTTTTAAATTGTATTTTTATCTCCAGATAATGAATTTAAAATAAAATATTTTATTAATTTAGTAATTTCTTAATATTTATTTTATTAATTTCGTAATTTCTTAGTGTTTATTTTATTAATTTAATTATTTCTTATAATTTTCGTTAACAGAATTTATTTAACTTGAATAAGGCTGAACAGATAGATTTGAAATAACAATATGTTTTATGAATTTAGTAATTTTTTTGTATTTATTTTATTAATATATAAATTTCTTAATATTAATTTTCTCCAACAGAATTTATTTAACATGAATAAGGCTGAAAAGTTAAGATTTCAAATAACAATATGTTTTATTTATTTCGTAATTTCTTAGTATTTATTTTCGCAGCAAACAGATAACGAGT
Source organism: Symmetromphalus regularis (assembly GCA_032355785.1). NCBI lineage: Eukaryota > Metazoa > Mollusca > Gastropoda > Neomphalida > Neomphalidae > Symmetromphalus > Symmetromphalus regularis. The sequence continues at coordinate 11,241 of JAULBS010101597.1, forward strand.
TTTGAAATAACGATATATTTTATTTATTTTGTAGATGTACAGATTAGGTGTTGGCACAGAATGGTTTTGGCGAAGATTTATGAAGCTTGAGCACATTTTCAAATTGCATTTTCTCATCTTTAGCTATTAGAGACGGTGCTATAATTCATCCTTTCAAATCCTCGCGACGAGAAGGTCACGATGTTTCCCCCAGAGATCCCGCTCAGAGGAGATGCTCGAGTTTCTCCGAGAGATTCTGTTGTGCGCGGTGAACCTGTTATTTAATTCTGCTAACGACGCTTCTGCATTGCCATTGTGAGATCTACAATGTCTTTATTGCATGAGGCAGTAGCACAAGTCCGAAACATAATGGATTCCTCATCAATGAAGAGAAAAAATTAAACATAATCGACATGGTAGAGGTTTTTCATTATTATACTGTCACAGATATAGAACAATTGAATGATGTAGTGGAGTGTGTGCATGAATAGAGAAGAGGAAGATGATTAAGATAGCGAAAAGGGATTGTGTGAGTGGGGGAGAGAAAGGGAGGGAATGGGAGAGAAGGAAGGGATGAATGTTGTGATGACAGTAAGATGCTCAGGGGCAGGTTTTCGAGAGTACTGAAGCACGTGCACTCACATCCAACAGGAAATTAAACACAACAATCTAACAAACTGCCTGAGCTTTGTTTTTAACCTTCTTTTAATATCGGTATCAGTAAGTATTGTAGACCAAAATCTCCAGGGGGTCATTCAGTGCACTTCTCTAAAAAGGGGAAGTACTCCTTAATAGTAACACGGTAACACCTATAATAATATACCCACTAATGTTAATTATTTTGTTGAGCAATACAGTTGGACTTTTAAAAACAACATAATTATTATGAAAAAAGTTAATGGTGGCGGGAATTTTGAACTAAGTTATATCAACATAATTATTATAAAGAAAAAGTTAATGGCGGCGGAAAATTTGAAATGATATTCAAAAAGACATTAAGTTCAATGGGTCTTAACCTAGCAATACAATAATCTGGTCGCTAAATGCGAATGGAAAGTAATTTTTAACGATTTTAAATTTGTGTCACGAGTAGGTGGAAAAAATTGCCCAGACTGATGAGTAATGCATGTTTTACGTGTTTGAATAAAGTGTTTTTATATTGTGTGAGGCGACGAAGAAGTAGTCCCATTTTCTCAATTATAGCAGACGACAACACGGCGGATTTCCCGCCGGAATTCAATTGCATGGATCCAGTCATTGTAATAGATCACGTAACATTTTCACATACAGTATTTCTCTGTGTGCTTTAATCGATATTATAATGAAAACGTGACGGTTGATTAATCAAATGTAAATACTGAAATAAAAAATATCGTGTCATTTGATTTAAGAAATTTGAAAGGAAAAAGTTAACATGCGCCAGCTTAATGGTAGGTCACTTCATGAAAACTGTGGTAGTTGTTTTCTTTAACTAAATTAAAACGTATGTATTATTCTCTTAATTAGTCATCAGTTATTTAGTAAATTTATATGTTTTGAAAATATTGTCAAATGATAATGAAAAACAATGTCTGAGAAATTAATCGAGTATAATCACCCAATTAAATATGAAGTCTTTATATTATATTGTACTTGAAACTAGGGCCAGATTTATAAGGGTGGGGGGATAATTGCACTGGCAACCCTGCCAGAAAGACCATCAGACTAAGGACATCCTTTATTTAAAAAATGTAATAATTTTATAATTAGTTCTATATATTCATTTTAATTCATTTTTTATATTTGTCATGTAATTTAATTTCTATGTTGAGTGTCCCGGAACCTGAAGTGTCCCGGGCTCCCCAAGGTCTAAACCGGCCCTGCTTGAAACATATATGACCTTGACACTATTTCCATAGACAACAATATATAAACAAGAATGACAAACGGAATTCCAGTAAAACAATATGGGATTTTATCAGACATCATTTTAGATATTAATGCATTGTATCGTGAAGGGCATCTGACTGTCTGTCATAAAGCTCTTGTAAAGCTATCATAAGCCACTGGCTTATATGTGATGATGTTGGCAAATACTGAAGAATTTGAAGTCAAATATATGATGTGCGTCATTTTCGAAGTTGTTTTAGGCTGCTTTGCATTAGATGACCCTATGTAAGAGTTGATGGGGTTAATACACATATAATCATTAACGTAGCCAGGATTTTATAAGTATTGCTTGTGGGTTATCTACTGAACAGAAAGCATTAACATTAAGCATTAAGTTGTGGAGGGAAAAAGGTCGTGCGCTCCGTCCGTGTATTCCAGTTCATATAACAAAATAAGAAAATACAACGGTCATGAATTCCCGAGTGAGAGTTGTTATTAGTGATACGATAAGTGATAAGGAATTTGTTTCAAACCTATTGTTTATGTCAACTTTGAAAGATATCTATCAATATATGAAAAACATTTTTTATTCAAAACTGATACTTTAAAGCACGCCTGTTGTGATAACAAGCAGCGCCGGGCTTGGGATATTTCCGGCCCTGTGCAGAGTATACTATAAAAGTTTCAACTCCTGTAAATTTAGTCACCTTCAAAAGTTTTATAACAACGGGCCCAAGAATCGAAAACTATTGATGACTAAATAGTCACTTTGTAGCAGAATTTGGAAAAGTGACTAGGTTTTCTATTTAACATGTTATTTATATATTTAAATGAGCGTACATAGGTTAATTCTTACCTTTCTCGATTGTTGAACATCAAAACAGTAAATCCAGGAAAACAACACGTCTATTACATTTATAATTATGTTATATTATTAACACGTCAGTCGCCAAGTAAATATCACGTGACGGCGTTTATTACGTCATTTAAAATCAAAATTATATACAGTGATAGTGATAAAGATCTTTCTGTTTAGAACAGCGATTGGTTTGTTTCCAAATTCGAAAATCATCGACTGAAACTCCATATATGCAGTTAGTATGATTATTCTACTACTATTTGTTTGTTTATTTATTTATTTTATAAATAATAACATAAATAATAATCATGATAATTTTAAATGGGAAAATATCTGTTTTTTCTTGGACTTGGTCATAAAATGAATTCCTATATTTATAAACAATTTGGAATATGCAAGCACGGCGGAATGGTGAAGGCGGAGGGCAAAAGCCCCCGACGCCCACTCCCCACCCTAGTAATTCTTAATCAAAAACATTACTAGAAGTGGTGAGAGAGACAGACAGATAGGCAGGCAGACAGAACTATACAGAGATATATATATATAGAGAGAGAGAAGGAGGTGGGAGTATTACCGTAGTTAGGGGAGCATAACCTAGTATCCAGGGCCGGCGTAGCCGGGGGGGAATTGCCCACCCACCCAATAATCTGCAGCGCCCTTTTTTGAGACAATAGGCGCCCTAAAAGTTACATTTATTGAGTATGTTGTAGGCGCCACAATTCAGTCTTCCCATCCCCACCCCACTTCAATATTTAAACGGATTGTGTAGAACATCAGAACATGTTATGCCAGGGATGCAGTATACTATAGGTGTAGATTTAATGGTGTAGGAGAAAAAAAAGAGGAATTATTTATTGATTATGAAATTGTGCATTCATTTAAACACTTATTTACTTTTTAAATGTATAACTTTGTTTTATCATTTATAGGGGTGGATCTACTATGAAAGTAATGAAGCGTAAGCTTCAGAGCCCCTAATCCCTGAGGTGCCCCAAAAGTGACTAAGTCCAGTTTGCTGGTCGCGAAGAGCACCTATAGCAGTTCAAGCTTCAGGGTCCCTGGAAATGTAAATATGCCACTGCAATATTAACAGCATTTATTACACATAATTTATATACCCCTTACCCTTAGTCTTACACTGACTTTAACAGAGGGCCTTATGAGTAACCCCTTCCCGATCGTACCCTTTTTTGCACACTACCTTTTCAGGAACGATTTTGTGAGTCCTGCTTTGGTCACCCTATAAAATTCTGGCTACGCCAGTGCATGAGTGAAGATAGGTTAACCATACATTTCAAGAATGTTCATTATGATTCAAACTTTTCAAAGGTTAAGAATGTTTATATGGATTTAGTTGCATGTAATGATAAGTTGGAGAATTTTATATAATTTAAGGACAATGCGGAACATGTGCGTACACTTTTTACCCATACCGTTTATTCATTTTTTACGACTTCGCCCTGTGTTATCATAGTAATTGTGTGGGAATTAAGCAAACAGGAACTATTAAGAAGCAGTTGGACAAGAGACTGTGAATTATCTACAGAGGGCTCATGGGCAGTCGTTTTAAATCGATTTCTGCGCACTCATTACGCAAGTCGCTCATCTATACATATTGGGTTTTGTCCGGACCTCTTCACGGGTCATGCGGCGTTCGCAGATTTAATGGTGTAGGAGAAAAAAAAGTGGAATTATTTATTGATTATGAAATTGTGCTATCATATAACACTGTTCTGAAGATTTTTTTTCTGACTTTTCATATTAGTCTGTGTAAATTAATAACCATGTTTCAATTGATAGAGATCAATTAACAAAATAACTAGATTTGTGAGTGTGTGTGTGTACGTACGTACGTATATATGTACTTGTGTGTATTATGTATGCGCAGTGGTGTTGGAACGAAATTCATATGGGGGGGGTGGCTGCTAATATTAAGAAGCAACTGACTTTACAAAAAAACACAAGAATAACATTACAATTTTAAATTATTGGGGGGGGGGGGGCTGCAGTCCACCAGCCTCCCCGGCTCCAACGCCCCTGTTTTACAGTGTCTTGTTACATTGTCTCTTAGACAAAAAAAAAAAAAAAAAAAATACTG
>JAULBS010101608.1:0-16043 GCA_032355785.1 Symmetromphalus regularis
ACACACACACACACACACACACACACACACACACACACACACACACACACACACACACACGCACGCACGCACGCACACGCACGCACGCACGCACGCACGCACGCACGCACATACACACACATACACACGCACGCACGCACGCACGCACGCGCACGCACACACGCACGCCCGCACACACAAACGCCCGCACACATACCCGCACGCACGCGCAGACGCATACACAGGCAATTATTATACTTTGCGTCACCGGAAGTGGAACAACAAAACACCAGCGTTTTTCAGTTGAAAAATAAGTTCCAAAAGGACAAACAACTACCTTTCAAACCTTTTGCAACGTGTACATGATACACAAAAGTATTTTACTTCATAACTTTTGGAATTATATATAGTTGCTACGGTAATAAAACTCTTACCAGAAAAGTGAAGAAAAAAAAAAACAAAAAAAAAACGCATAAATATATTTTTTCCCCTATAAAATTGTTAATATTTAGTATATCTTCTTGAAAATGTATATAAAAAATAGGTCTTTTGTTTAATTTCCAAAACCGTTTTCCTTTTTGTTTTACAGTCCCTAGAATAAAAGTTATTGTTAAAAACGATGGCACCAATTTGATGTGACGCCAAGTATTGATTAAATTCATTGTCTTGTTTAGGAAATAAAAGAACATTTTATTATGATCTGTAACGTAAACGTATGTGTTTTGTTGACATCGTACACATATGTTGAAATAAATACGATTGCTGCAATCTTATGCGGTTTCTTTATACGACATGTTTACGCAGTATGCGGTTTGTCAGGTTCCAAACATAAGGCAAGCAATGCGTTTTTATATTTATGACACGCAAAGTACTAAACATGGCCACAAATATCACATCTTGTGCTACGTTCATGATGGCGAGCGCTCGCAATCCTTCGCTAGAGTGGTTTTTGCGTCTAACGTTGGATACATGTAATGTGATAGAAGATGACTAATCACTCCGATAGTTCGCGAACGCTCGCCTTTCTAAAAAAGCTCTATTCTGGTTTGTCCGGTGTTGACTGAAACTATAAAGGTTACAGAATGTCTGTAGCGATTTATGTCTGATAAGATTTAGTGTTTTAAGATGCAATAGTCCATACTACAAGTTATACAAGAAGTGTATGTATACTGGTGTTCGATAGCGGATCCAGAGGTGCGTCCAGGAGGTCTCGACCCCCCTTTTCTAGAATTTGTTTTATTATATATATATATTTTCCAAGTGGAAGGACGAGAAAATTAACCATTTTTCCACAGTCCTAATCAAACATCAAATTTGGACACCCTCTTTCAGAAATCTTGCCTCCGCGCCTTGATGTTTAGCTATCGACATCATACGGTAAGATAATGTCTCATTTCTTTAGACTGCTATTACAAAGGCTATAGGAAGTTCAATGATCTTATGTAAATGCTATAATTAAAGTATTACATTACAAATGAAAAAGAAACGACTTCTCATAATGAGTCTTTTTCTTCTAATTTTGCAAAATTTTATCAAGAAACCATTTTGACTCGTTCGAAGATGCTAATCTAATTTTATTTTTTACTTGGCTTTTAGTGTGTCAATGATGAAAATTTTAAACCAGTGCCAATGTGAAAGGAATGCAAGTCCTACGAATCGTACTTTCATTCCTTGGGAATCGGAGTCCTACCCAGACTTGCATTCCTGATTATTTTTATTAGTAAGCCTAGGACTTTTATTCCTACAGACCAATTCCTTCTACAGCAATGACCGAAATGCAAGTCCGACACATTAATAGAAGTCCGCATGTTTCCTTAGGCAATACACACGAGTTATCTGAAAGGCATGACTAAACATTCAGTGTCTGGCAGCCTTCACTCGTAGCGTAGATAATCGTATGTTTCATATTCACAATGTTGTGGTTCAAGTCTGTATATCGAACCTTTTTCTTTTTTGTCTTTTAATTTAGGAAAATATTTTTTTTTATATCATTTTAAAAAATAAGTTCGTCCATTTAGTACATAAGTAAAAATTTTAAGTGTTAATTTTCATTGAAAGATAAAACGAGTTCTTGCATCTTGCTTGTTCCGAAGGTATATAAAGCAGGTGCTTTTAACCAAATTCGTGCATTCATTATGTTGGACGAAAAAGGTTTTTAAAAATCCCAAAATGTCACAAGTTTCTGAGATATTTTTATATTTGCAAGAAGGAAGTTATGAGAAAGGAAGAACTGAATCCAAGAAGCGAACTTTAAAGTAAGCTGTTACACGTATATGTTATTGTGAAATTTTGTTTTTACTCAAGACAAAATTCGTGAAGTTTACTCTGTATCTTAGTCTGGAGGACATATGTTCCTCGGATTTTAGGTCAGTGGGACTTTCATTCCTAGTACTACTTGACTTTTGGACTTTCAATGTACTAGAAATTTTCTACATTTTGATTATACCATAAGTGACCAAAACCGTTAGTGAGGTGGTCTCGAATTTGACTAATCCAGTTAATAGTACGTGGTTTTCTCATGCATTCGTCATACAATGTCAAAAAACAAACTACTAGCAAAGACATTTGTCCCAACAGGTTTTTTTTTTTTTTTTTAAACCAAACTAATTTAGAAATGACTGCTATCCGATTATATGTATATAAACTATTAAACGTAAGTCATCTTTCATGTTTGTAATACAAATGAAGCATTAAACAAATACTAATGTTTCTCGGTATATAACAAATCTGACTAAAAGTTACATATTGTTAAACAACGGTTAAATAGATGCATTATTTGACATGAAGTTATATATTATATTTGTGTTTTCCCTTAAATACACAGGTCTAACAGACAATTATACTTATATATGATAAGTTATAATTGCCAGTGATTATCTACAAAGTTAGCGTCAAATATATTAGAAATTTTAATTTGTTTTTAGGACTGCGCTGTCGGAAAAAAAGATTTGAAGAACAACCTGAGGCTACAAGATCGCCAATGAGGAACCATGGTTAGGACCATATTATAATCAGCGGTTTAACAAAAAATAAGACGTACTTGTTGGACTGACAACCACTGTAAAGCTATATTAATGGAACAAACTTAAAGGAGTGGCATTAGAAGACCAATACTTTTGTGATTTAATGCAGTTTCCAAACATAGTCTGAATCCTAACATCTAATAAATTTCCCAGTGTTGTTATCTGCAATTACCTCTATTTAGTATTGATTCGGTCCTTGGAGTGCAACTATGAGATAACTGAATATTAGCAACCACCGTGCAATGGATAACCTACAATAATGATTAACAGTGCATTTGTTCCGTGTTCCTTAGTGACCGGCATACCCATATCGTCTAATCAGCAGAAATCACATTTATAAAACAGGAAATAGTGTTATTACACACCAGGACATATTTGTTTTATAGGCTGTTCAAAAATATTACATTGACAATGACGCTTCCCGCAGTAATTTGTACCTGAATATAGAACCGAGTTACCTGTTACTGTCAATGAGTTTCCGTTACCGCCAGTGATGGCGTTTTACTGTATCAAGTATTGCACACTGACACAGTGACACTTGCCCTACTCTGGCTGAAGTCATCACCAATCCCAGTTTGATCCCAGAGCTTCAGTAGTTAAGTGTGTATCATGGGGATCTGGCGTTAGACAGATTAATTGCTTTATCAGCGAGTCTTACTAGTTATGGGAATCGTGGCAGATTAGAAAAGGAAAGGAACGCGATTTTAATTTCAGCCATGCACATTGTTTTTCAAAGTATGTTTTTGATAGCTATGGATTAATAAAATATTTTTCTTTTAAATATTTTTGTGCTGAAAGTCCTGAAATAGTGCTGACTTGATAACTAATGGACTTTTTTTTTTTTGGGGGGGGGGGGTCATTTGTTATTCTAGGTTGACTGTCTGCATTATTTACTGTGGACCTTTTCGCTTTTGTTGTCAAAAATAGCTATTTTCGCACCTTTTTGACATAGGTTGTCTTTCGTTTCCAAATGGGCGTTAATTATGCAATATATTTGAACTTAAGTGGGTTAAAATAATAGCAGGGTATTTAATCCAACAGTTTCAGGTGTAAAAGAAACAATTTAGGTTTGTACTTGGCCTAGGTAAGGGTATTTATAACAGTATTCGAGATTTTAGGCAAGGCCACATATTGGTGACCTTTTGAACTCTGATGACCTAATTATTGAACTCATTTGCACACAACACCTATCAAGATCCACATATTAAGTGGTCACGTGATCTATTATCTTGTCTAACAACGGTTTTAGATGACTTTGTGTTTTCCTTACTACCATTTTTATGGCAATTTGTTATTTTGTGTTTCCAACACAAAAGGATTAATCCAGAAATTGCTCAAGGGTGACGGGCGGTCATCCATCTAGAAATTGAAGACTACCTCCCAGTCTAGCAAACTCACCAAAGAATAAAACTTTAACTCTCAATGCAGGGTATGACCCCTCGGCACCCGGACTATTAGCCCCAGCTAGGACAATAATCCCGCCCATATACCAACATAAAGCATTACCAGTTATAGTAACTGTAGTAGTAGTAATAGTAGTAATAGTAATAACAGTAATAATAGTAATATGTAGTAGTGGTAGTAGAAGTAGTAGTAGTAGTAGTAGTAGTAGTAGTATTAGTAACAGAAAATCAATGTGTTCTAGTGGTGTCGTTAAATGAAAACAACCCCAAAAATAGTAGTAATAGAAGTTGTAGTAGTAGTAGTAGTAATCCTTCTATAATGTACTAGGATATTATCCCCCGGCTACTAATGTACTAAGGGGTAATGTCCTAGGAGGTAATATCCTGGGAGTAATGTCTTTGACATTATAAATACTGAATAGTGACAGTCATTCACGGTCACAGTTTGTGAACATAGTTTGCTAAACCCAGTGTGGAGTCAATTTGCTATATTTAGTTTGGAATTTATTTTGCTATATTTGCGAAGATTCGTCGGGTAAAAAGAACATTTTGGATTTAGCGATTGGAATTCAGCGATTGAATTGTATCAGATCGTGCATTTCTCTGAGGAATATTTTTGGATCTCAACCAGTTTCTCGGTGAGTGAAAGTACTTGGAATAATATAACTGAAATCTCAAGTACCTAGCCATATTAACTGTTTGGGACGTTATTCTTTAATATTCTAGCAAGCCTCAGTTTTGTGACATATTATATTTCGATTAATATTTTGTAATAATAATTTATTTATCTATTTACATAGAAGTTTATAGTGAACCCATCTGGTCTTTAGTTGTTGTTTTCTTTTACTACTAAGTTGTACTTTGCAATCATAAAAAGAAAAAAAAAAAAAGAAAAAAAGATTTTATCTGGGACCATGCTGCGATACTATGTTCAATCATTTATAATTTCAGGCGCCTCTGAGTATAGGGCTCCGGGAAGAGCCATGGCACTCCACTTTTTAGGGTACAACCAATAAAAAATCACTAACGTTTTTGGTAGGGTTTTTTTGCTGAATAAAATTATTTTCAGACTTGGTGACAAAATAAAGTGGTCGAAATCCGGTGAGTTTTTGAAGTATAAGGGGATTCCTGCAGGAACGCTGCTGCCCTTCGGTCACCTAATTTTCAGTGGCCTTTCCCACTTTGAAATGGACTCCGAGGGCTCTGAATTTAGTTTTAAAATGTGTCTTAACTTATGGTTAAGCTAACTATGTTTTGATCAAATTGGACTTGTGTGATGTTTTCCGATATTTAGATGTTCGCGAGAGTTGATCATGTCCCGCCCCTAAGATACCACGATACACTATCACTTACTCGAGTACATTTTCATTGAACTACACCGCCCTCGCAGCAATAAATGATAGTGACTATTATCTCAGCGCTAGGTGTACATGATAATATACTTACATGTGAAGCTCAGTACGTAATCAGAGACACAGTCCAATAGATAAGACTATTTCAAGAATAATCGTCTTTGTCGTCAGGAAATTACATGTACATGTAGCTACCATGCTCTGTTACCTCAACAGTATCACCTCAGATGTTTATTGCATATTGGTGTACTACACTTGTCAGCAGACGTTTACCATCTATTTTCTACATTCAGGCAGTCAAAATATACAAACTGATCACTATAAAGTTTTTGTACTTCATTTTTACATGGTAAAAGTATAACATTTAATTCCATTTCGGTTTGTTTTTTATAAATTAAAATAAAATTAGCTGGTGCTTAACTTTTGGTGAGTTGTATATTTTTCTCTATGGTTGGATTTATAGTGATTCTTGATGCGTTGAATAACCTAACCATGGGACTAATTATGGACATTTCCTTTGTAAATGGCTCGAACAAAGCTCTGTGTGGTAAACATGCATACATCTCAGGGAGATGGAAATGGGGTTCCTGACAAGGCCATCGTCCAAGGGCCGACTTCGTTCCTGGTTGGGAGTAGAATTTTAGCATTTGTAAGATAAAGGGGCGGTGTAGGGGGTCCGGAATCCCTGGAACCCCAGTCAAATCCGGCCCTGCTTTTGCTAATGGAACAATCTGACTGAAACCACTCTAATTAAAAAAAATATTACCGACGAAACTGTTATGCTAGAAACCGCATCTCTATATCAGGGGTTCCCAAACTACGGGAAATTTTAAAGAAAAGTTATATATATGTAGTAGTAATATCCACACTTTACGAGATGTATCGCTGAATATCCTATATTTTCTCACGACCAAAATTGTAGGATATTCACCGATACACCGAGTAAGTATGGGTATGACTTACGTACACGCACACTTCCGGTTAAGTTATTAAAATAGACTATAAAACGTAATTTGTGTTACTGTCTAAAAAGAAGGATTGACTATAAGTTTTAATCCACATTTAACCAGCTTGTTTGTTTTGTGAAGTCGCATAAAGAGCTGGTTCACCGTGTCGATGAACGGCAGTTCAAGTCTTCATAAGAGAAGTTCTAACTTGAAAGTGTAGGTGTATAGGTTAATACATCTACACTTTCAACAAAAGAAACTACGATAACGAAGCAGGGAGTAGAGCATAAATATATTTTTGAAAATAAACCTTATTTTAAGTAATTGTATTGTTGTATATAAATTAAATACTACTCTTTACGAGGTGGCTTGAACCCGGAAACACTTTGAAGATAACGTGTCTTTGCGAACGCTAAAAATACCCTAGTACGCAAAAAGTAAAGTTTGTTTTATTTAACAACGCCTCTAGAGCACTTTGATTTTTTTTTATCATATCCGCGGCTATAGGACGTCAATCGCATGGTCATTCTGACATATTTATTTAGAGGAAACCCGCGGCCATCACATAGGCTACTCTTTCCGATAAACATCATATGAAGTCCCACAGACAGGACAGCACATACCACGGCCTTTGATGAACAAGTTGTGGATCGATCGATCCGACCCTAGTACGCAAGTACAACCCATTATGGTCATTGACCTTACATACAGCTGCCAGATAACTGATAAAGGAGTCGGTTTCTTTTTCTGTGTGTCTGTGTGTGTGTGTGTGTGTGTCTGTGTGTGTGTCTGTCTGTGTGTGTATGTGTGTCTGTCTGTGTTTCATTCTGTCTGTCTGTGTTTGTCCCCGTCTGTTCCTCATTCTCACCGTTATTTTGATTCCTTCCACATGAAGTGATGTATGAAAAACTATATAATTCCGAACATTGGAATGTAAGGGGTTTCAAATATTATCTCAACGAAAGACAGTCCATAAAATGTGTGTGATAAAATTTTATTATTTTATTTTATTATTATTATTATTATTATTTTAAAAAATTTTGCTGGTTTTTGTGGATGTTTTGTATGTGTGGGTTTTTTTTTTACCCACAGCTCAATAGACAGTGGCAATGTTGAGGAGCCTTTGTGCATTTCTGACAATAAAAAGTTAATAATCATTAAATATATATAAATATTAAACATGTAAAAAAAATAAAAAAAACTGCTTGTTTTACTTTCACTCCCATATTACCAATTTTTTTCACCATATTTTCCTATACTGGTGTACATTTTAGTCCACTAAATATAGTAGAAATTTGAAACCTTTTGGGTAGTCCATTTTTAATAACTGATATGCTCTATGCATGATTTTCCTTTACCACCATACTCACCTGATCTTAATCCCCACGACTACTTCCTGTGGGTATAACTTAAGGACATAATTTATGCCAACAATCCTCATACTCTAGCAGTATGGAAAAATGAGTTGAAATTTTTTTTGTAAATATCTTAATTGTGTCAAACGTGGGAGAGAAAATAAAATAGGATTTTTGGACCACCCTGTGTATAATATATAAAGGTATTAATTGAGAAAGAAGCAGATAGGACAGAAACTGATATCAAAGAGTATTTTTAAACTTTCTTTAACATTTTCTTCTAACAATATAATCAAAATTAAGGATTCTTAATGCATATTTACAACTATAGTTATATCGTTTAACTATTATTAATAATTCGTTCAATAGAACATGTTATTTTGGTTTATCCAATAGAAAATATTTATATTTACGTTAGATCGTCCTTAAAAAGTAATAATCTTGACAAGTACCTAAACAAGCATGTAAATTATCATGTACAACAATGAATGTTTTCTTTCAAACCCTATACGATGTTTACCACACATCATGTTAACATTGTATTAAATACTATACGATGTCCCCCCCCCCCCACCCACACACATACATCATGTTAACATTGTACTAAATACTGGGATAAAACATTTAGAGGCGAACTTTGGAGCAGCTGGTTGGTTGTACTTATCTCCTTGCTTATATCCAATTAACGTTCGAGCACGCTGTCCTGGGCATTCAACTTAGCTTCCTGTACTCTCTGTCCAGGACAGAAATTAGTGTAAGTAAAAGAGACAAAACCTAATGCCGCCATACTATTATCGATAAGCATTTTAATGCACTATCCCACAGAAAAGATAACACACACCACGGCCTTTGATAAACCCGCTCTGTGTGTAAGTGATATACACCCACCCATTGAGCTTTGCGGAGCACTCTGGGTTGAAGCCGGTGCTGAGATTAAAAATCAACAGAGATTTGATCCCAGTACCTACCATTCACTAGCAAGGGCGAAAATCGCTTCCAAAAAGTGGGGAGGGGGCACGAAACATCCCTCCTGTCCAAAAAGTGTGGGCGATGTGTCCCACCACGCCCCACCCCAGGGTTGACGCCTGTGTACTTTGGTATATTTGCGCTAAGACCACATAGTTAAGTGTTACAGTTATAAAGAGAAATACTGGTAGGTTATTATTTAGCCATTTTAATTTCAGTTTTTCGAAGCAAAAAGTGGGGAGGGGGAATAATTATATAGGCACCCCCCCCATCCAAAAAGTGAGGTACGGTCCCCCATTCCCCGGGGATTTGCGCCGATGTCCGATAGCTTGACCACTGCAGTACCGAGAACGTGTGAGAATCGACTGACCAGACAGCCCTTTAAGGTTATTAGTTCCGTCTACAATTAGTGATGCAACGACATGCCAGTATACCGCAATATTGCAATACTTGCCGAACGCAATAAATACAGCGATATAGTTTCATGTATCGCGGTATATTTACTTAATTAGTTTCCATCTAATTATCTCATAAATATTATGACAATCACAGAAAGTTATGATTTTAATTAGAAGTTAAACTTAATTAAAACATATAAATCTACTGTGTCTATATTAGACATACTATTTTTTCATCACAAATTGGTACATATCTGTCTGCCTGAGATTTACTTTGTAATTAGTATGATAGTATCAAAATATGACTTTATCACATCTTGGTAATTAATCAAACTGTATTGCAGTATGCATTGCAATATCAGGGGCGTGGTAACGAAATTCATATTGGAGGTGGGGGGCTGCTCCCGTTTCTTAACATTATAATTTGCCAGTGAATAATTCAACAATGAATAAAAAAACAAACATATTTATGAGAATTATTGGGGGGACTGAAGCCTTCCAACCCACCCCCATCCCGCTCCAACGCCCCTGAATATGGGTTTGCTGTATCGCAATACGGTTTTGGCCGTGTCTTTGCGCCCCTAGACGCAGTCGATATCTATTACGCAGTAAGCAAAGAATCTGGTTTAATGAGGCAAATGAATTCACCAAACGACTAGCGGCTTAATTTTAAATTTTCGGGACAGCTATATAACACAACATAAAACAAACTTTATAGCATTTACTGTCCTCATACAGATATTAATGCCTATATATACAGATTTTATTATTAAACATTTGCATAAAACACTTGTAGTATGCAAATCATCGATTATTTTATTGTGTTTATTTCCTGTTATTTGTTTGTTCCACTTAACATACCACGAATTTGACCTTGAAGATTTTAAAAGTGCTACTAGACCACGACTATAGTTCAAAAAATAAATAAAATATATGAAGTCACATAGTGTGCTTGTTTTTTTCCCTTCTGTCTGTTGTATTCTAAAAGACTACGGTTTGCAAGATTTGTAGATATATCAACCCCTGCAATTAAGAAAATGTCCACAGCAAAATAAATGCTGTGGAGAAATAGTGTCCACGACATTTTTCACGGTAATTTTAACACAAAGTACTTTATTTTTAACAATAAGAAAAAAATACACCTTAAAAAGAAAATTAGTCCGCGGCAAAAAAAGTGCTTCGAAGAATGAAAAATTCCGCGGCAATCTCCACGGAATTGCCGATTGTCGCGGGCAATTTCTGGGGTTGATTTGATATATTGTACGACACTTTACCGGAGGAGGGTGGGGGGGGGGGGTATTTGTCTTAAAAATACTTATGTTGCTCCGATTTCCAGATGAGCATAACAAGTAGCATAAAATAACATGTTAGACCAGTAACATTTAAAGCAACTTTCAAAACTAATTAACTCAGCTTAAGCAATAATAATAATAATAATAATAATAATAATATAAAGTGTCAGAACAGTCTATTCTAAAAGCATTTAATATTTGTCCTGAAACATGTTAAATTCCCAAGTTCGGGAAAGAGACAGCCAATCTATGGCCCATCTTCGATCCCTCGTTTCTTCCTTTCTTAAGCTAGCTGTCGTAAAGCCTTATATATTTATTACTAAGTTAATCATTTTCAATTTAAAACCTGAACCATGTACTGAAACAGACACACGAAGACACATTGTGGAAACTACCTAACCTCTTTGCATACAAAGTGATTACACATTACGAATTACAGATATACTACTCAAAAGAAGTTAAGGGTCAAAAACTGTTGTTGATAGGGGTCTTCCAGAACGGAGGCAATTCTGAATAGCATTAGTTGTCCTGAACCTCTGCCAGTGTCTATCGATAACACTTTGGCTTACATTTAGATGGTTAGCCACAATTCTCCGAGTCTGTCCATCTTTTAGCCAGCCTTGGACACTGAGTTGTTGTCGAACCATCTTCAAATTTAAAGTGATTTTGAAAGGAAAATGCTCATTCCTATTATTGCTAAAATTGAAATGCATGTAATAACACTCATGCTAAACACATGCAAATGGTGTATGAGGTTTCACAAAGGGTGTTTCGATGCAGGTTGTCAGTTTAGTCAGACTAAGGTTTTGCTTCAAATCCATGAAAAGGAAATCTGGGTTAATTAAAACGTTTCTAAAGATAAATGCAATGATTGCATATCCTATAGTAGCATGATGTATATAGTCCAAATGACAACACAAAGGGGATATTCTAACCCTATCTGGCTTAAAAAAGACATAATTACAAAAAATAAAAATAATTTTTTTTCGAGTAGTATATATAACGATTCTGAATTTTAAAACCAAATCAACCAAATTTTGTCATAGTTGCACTTGTAAATGTGTGTCTCAGGTGGTCTTTTTTGTTTGTTTGTAGTTATGTTTTTTTTTTTTTTATTGTTTTTTTAAATTTAATAACGTTTTAATTTTTTTTATATGAATTTTAATGAAATTATTATTTTAGATATAGACACAAAACCGTTCATGTCAACCATTTAATTTGGTAGAATTTCTGTGTATAATACATATTATTACATTCTTTAAAAACCCATAAACTTCTTACATTTTCATATAGCTATTGTAATTAATATGGTAACTAAAATTTTATAATAATAATATATATAAACACCGATTTTTTTTTTTTTTTACCTTTTTACCAGTAATATACTAAACTAAATTGAATTATTTTTTGGGAAATTTGTTAAATTAAAAAAAAAAAATTAAACAATCAAACTCCTTATTAAATCATTGTATTTCCTCCAAAAAAAGTTATACGCGTTACATAATCGCGTGAGACATTCCCGTTACAATACCCCAACTATAACGACAAGAGAAAACGATATGCGGTAACGATAACGCAAAATGGAACACGTCGTTTACTATTCAGATTGCAAATTTCTGGAATGTTCCAGGTAAGGTCAGTGGCTGTTTTGTAAGTCATTAAGTACATTTGTATTATCATTTGGCCAGTGGCGGTGTGGAATAGTAATACAAGGCGAGGCGAGAACGTTCTGGACCGTAACACATTCCATACGGCAATTCTCGAGTTATTTTAGGAGCTGATGAAACTCAATCGCAACATTTCGTAAGAGTTATGCAGCTTTGATTCCTGCATGATACGGTGTGGGATCACATACGGCGCGACATAAGGCGCGATCGGCTTTGCGGGCCATATGTCATCCCCCGACCGGATGACAAATGGACTGCTGGGACATATGGCGCGATTTTATCAAACTGCACAATTATTACGGCATATATGCTGCTTGATTAGATTTTTACAATTTATATGAAATACAACAGTAAACATATAATTATAAAGAAATGCTGCACTTTCCAAATAATTATTTTTAAAATAGGTTTAGCTACTTATTTTCAACTATAATATTTTTATCATTCTACTTGAAGTATATACTTCTATGCCTATAGACCCTATATTTTCAAATATACATGTACTATGTATGTGCTAACAAGTAGCAGATCCAGGGGGTCAGGACACCCTTTTCCGTTTTATTTATTTATTTTTACCTTTTACCGCGTTGAAGGACGTGAAAATTAACCATTTCTTCTCCTTTTCTATTCACTCTTCACTTATGGACACTCCCTTTCAGAAATCCTGCATCCGCGCCTGCTAACCATGGCAATTATTAAATTAAATGACCGTAATCCTACCAATTTTTGTTACATATTTTTCAACCTTTTTATGTTATTAATTCTTAAATATAACAGATTAATTTTGGCTATATAAATTTACTATTGTTGTAGGCCAAAACAAATGAAAACGTGTAATGATGTAATTATTCTGTAGCAGACCTGTATGCTAGTCAAATGGGTAATTAATTATTATTTTAAAAAGTATAGTTGCCAATCCCTATACAACAGTCTAACTCTTTGGACTCTACCCCCCTCCCCTTCTGAAACATACATTTATGCAGGCATTAAGATGGGCTGGCATCTCCACAGAGAGAGAGACAGACAGACAGACAGATAGACACAGAGAGAGACAGACCTCGAGATGGTACACATCCACTTTACTTTAATAATTAAAATACTATATTTAATGTTTTATCCTGTGAAAATTACCTGTCCATAAATTAATAAAAAAATACAATCAATTCCAGGTGATTTTATTACTTGTATTCATAAATCCATGGCCAGAACTTTTGAACTAGCGAAAATAATATAGCACAAGGCAATCGCATGATTTGAGCTGCCAGACGACAATATAACTTCTGACAAGTAAATTGTTTTAATTTTATTAGTTATTTTAAAGTTATGGACTTTTATACAAACATTTAAAAAGGTATTAAGAAATATACTAAATTCAGATGTGTACCAATTTGAAATGTGGACTTGTCAAATATTTTGTGTATGTGACAGCAGTTTGTTTACATTTTCTACGCTAAAACACAAAGCATACATTTACACCTGATCTATGCACCCACCGAAACAGGGCACCTGACAATATATCAAAGACTGTAGTACATGTATGTGCTATACTGTCTGTTGAAATTAGCATTTAAAAGATCCCTGGCTTCAAATGGAAAAATGTAACGGGTGTCTGATGCAACCCCTGCAATTAAGAAAATGTCCACGGCAAAATAAAATACTGTGGAGAACTAGTGTCCATGGCATTTTCCAAAGTGCCGTGGAGAATGAAAAACTCCATGGCAATCTCCACAGCATTTCCGATATCCACGGGCATTTTCAGGGGTTGCTGATAACTGCATGTTGGAATTATCAAATGTTTGACATTCAATAGCCGATGATTAATAAATCAGTTAGGTCTAGTCGTGTCATTTAAGAAAGAAAAAAATCTCATAGCTAATTAAAAAATACAGGATGTTAAGTAAACATTCCTGTACTTTATTAGTTATGAAACATTTGTGAAAGAAAATAATAAAATTAAATGTTTATTTACAAATATTTATCTTTTGTTGTGCAGCTGCAGGTTCTGCTTGGGGAGTACTTGGATGTCCAGAACTCGCTATCGTCACGACATCAAGCTCCCACTGGTTTTGATGAGCCCAGCATGGACATTGGGTTGTACTTTAGCAAGAAGCGTCCACCTAAACCCAAAAAGGTAAAACAAATATTAATATATTTGTGGATTCTGCTGAAAAATTCAGACTAACTTGTTTGGACCAATTGTGAATAAAAGAATTATTTTTATATAGGAGCATATATAATTTTAGGTTTTTTAAATCCATTTTTTTAGTTTTCAAATAAATCTGTCAATCTAAATATATGTTATTTTTTTGTGTTTGTATTTTCAGGTTTCTCTGTTCAGACTAAACGCTTCACTACATGCTCTGAGTACAAACAGCTATATTGATGACAGCAGACGACTTGATTTAGTAAGCAGATGTTACACATTATCTTACTTATAGTAAACATGTGTTACACATTATCTTATTTATAGTAAGCAGAAGTTACAATTTGTCTTATTTGTAGTAAGCAGATGTTACACATTGTCTTGTTTGTAGTAAGCAGATGTTACACATTATCTTATTTATAGTAAGCAGAAGTTACAATTTGTCTTATTTGTAGTAATCAGATGTCACACATTGTCTTATTTGTAGTAAGCAGATGTTACAGTCTTAATTTAGTAAGATGTTACACAGTCTTACTTGTAGTTAGCAGATGTTACACATTGTCTTATTTGTAGTAAGCAGATGTTATACATTGTCTTATTTGTAGTAAGCAGATGTTATACATTGTCTTATTTGTAGTAAGCAGATGTTACACATTGTCTTATTTGTAGTAAGCAGATGTTACACATTGTCTTATTTGTAATAAGCAGATGTTACTTGTCTTATTTTGTCATAATTTCTTAAAATAATTGCCTAATCAATAAATCAACATGTAGCATTGTTTGAAATAGATGAGTTAAAGAGTTGAATTATCATGTGCTTATTTATTAAATTGTTTGCATTAATTTCTTGTTTTACAGCATTAAAAATATTGACTAAATTACATTATGAGAGCTAGAATTAAAACAGATGTATTTTACTATTGAATAGTTTCAGAATGAGTTGCTAGGAGACCGAGGATTGATGGTTGCTTTGGGTAAACACCAATTGGTTTGCAAGCCAGCTGCCAACAATGTCACTGGTCAGTTTGGTCTTATTATTTGTTATCTAATTATATTTTGCATCTGTATTTTATTTCAATTCAGTTCTCTAACTCCTTTATATATGAATCATCTAAATTGCATGTACAGTAGAAAAACAATAGATACATATATAATTTAACATACACTTAATAAATTATAAATGCATATATATAATCATATGAATTATAAAATATTTTATTACATCAGTGGGGACTCATAACTGGGAATTATTTTTTCGTAACTTCTCAGTGAGTGTTATTATACATTGGTTTAAAAAGGTATTTCATTGGTTAGCTCTGGTTGTTATGACCAATAAGCTTGACTGTACTTAATATGACTTCATTATAATTTTGTAAAAGTGCAAATGACGTATTTTAAAACTAGAAAAAGTACAACGTAGCGTCATCCATAATGTTATAAGATAGTGTTTCTCTAAACTGTTGTGCAATTAAAAAGTTTAAAGAATAGAACAGTTAAAATTGTTTGGGGTAATAAATA
>JAULBS010101619.1:0-16042 GCA_032355785.1 Symmetromphalus regularis
ACGGCAGTCAGTGAAACAACTCTAGTATTAGGTTAACTGCAAACAATGTTACGACAGTCAGTGAAACAACTCTAGTAATAGGTTAACAAAAAACAATGTTACGGCAGTCAGTGAAACAACTCTAGTATTAGGTTAACTGCAAACAATGTTACGACAGTCAGTGAAACAACTCTAGTAATAGGTTAACAAAAAACAATGTTACGGCAGTCAGTGAAACAACTCTAGTATTAGGTTAACTGCAAACAATGTTACGACAGTCAGTGAAACAACTCTAGTATTAGATTAACTGCAAACAATGTTATGGCAGTCAGTGAAACAACTCTAGTAATAGGTTAACAGCAAACAATGTTATGGCAATCAGTGAAACAATTTGATTATACAGAACAACAACACGATCATTTAGCAACTCCAGAATGGTTAAAGAAAATACAATGATGGCAAGAAGTGAAAAAACTCTTAGGTGATTAATAGAAAATGTATACAGTGGTGTAAGTGAAACAACTCCAGAATGGTTAACAGCAACACGAATACTATGGCAGTAGTATAACTGTTATTAGACATAATGCAATGGAATATGTGAAACAACTCTCCTACAGTTGAAGCCAAGTGAAACAATTTGAATATAATTAATGGCAAACAGAATGCTGTGGTAATCAGATAAACAACTCTAGTGTATGGTTTAACAGCAAAGAGAATGCAATGGTTGTCATTTTTTGTTTCATAGCAAAACAAACAAAATGGTGATGAGGCCAACAACTTTAGTATAGATGCTGGTAACATCAAGTGAAACAACCTGAATTTGATTAGTGACAAACAGAATCATATGGTGACCAGTAAAACAGTATAAGTTAACAGCAAAACAAATTAAATAATAAATAAAAATAAATACTATGATCTATTTCATTTATCAGTTTTTAAAAATATTATCAAAAACTGTTGCATGGAGATAAACTAATACTATAACCCATACCCCAGGCAATTAGAAATCTGTAGAGATGAGTACAATTTAAATGATGTTTGTGACCCAGGTCAGTAGTTTTCTTAATAAAAACATATTTCCAATTTGCTGCTTTAGAACCAAAACGTGTAAGTTAGGGTAGCAGCTAATGGAGGAAAGGGCCAAATGCTGTTTCTCACCTAGACACAAGTTCTATATGGAATATCTTTTGATTTCAAGATAAATACAGAATAGCTTCAGAAACCCTAATACACCTAACACACAGATGCAGGACACGTAGGGGCATTCAGTGATACCATTAATTGCCAAACCCAGACTTACACCCTTTTGGTTTTGAAGCAGAAAATTTCATTTATTCTCAATGTGCATTACACAGTTAAATATACACTACCTATATAACGTGGTTTGTCGCTGCAGGGACTTGTCTTCTCAGGATAGGCCACAAATATTACATATGATATTTGTTAGTCAAATGGATAAAACAATAACAGGGGGCTAATGATTTTTCATGGATACTAGTAACCTTTCTCAGCTAGTAGTTGACAAGATGAATAGTAATATCTCTTAATTTCTACTCATACTGTTTCTATTAAGACTAGCAAACAAGCATTCTAGCAAGCATATATAAAGTTAATTATAAAACAGGTTAGAAAAACACCATGCTTAATTAACAGATATTATATCTGAGTAAATCCATGCCCATAAATGATATATATATATATATATATATTGGTCAATGGTTCAAACAGACTGAGCAAATTAACTGAATAAACTCCACATAGCCATTCCATTCCAAAGCTTACACAACTGAAAAACTCTATAAACTACTATTTTATTTTCACAGTGAACATCATGATTTAAACAAGCATCTAGATAGAAAGGTCTTGCAAAGATAGCCCATTGTAAATCACTGAAAAGCAAATGCTGTAGCATATTATAGAATCCCACATATCTGTAGAAATTTCACAAAAACCATGGAGCCAAGACACTGCACCTTAACACAAAACTCTATTAATGACCTCCAGAACAAACTTTAAGGGCACATCCCAATTATTAATATAATGCATCCAATAACAGACTGAATGCAGGAGGAAGAACTTACTCTAAACTGGATGTTAGATTAAATTTTCCACATATAGCAAGTAGCATGTATACCTTAATTTTCCAAATACCTGAAAAAGCAATAGATACTTAATTTTAAACCTACCTTCATATTTTTTTCATCATGATTACTAATAAATCTCTTTAAGCGACTGTCTAAAGATGTAAGTTTTTCACAATCCAAATAATGTTAATCTGGGATTGATGTCCCACCCTCCGATCGTGACATAAAAACATTGACTCACAAAAATACCAATATTTTTGCCTTAAAAGGCATCAGAACATAACTTTTAACCTATGTCTACTTGTGAACATTGTTCAGATTGTGAAAAATATCAACTTTTATAGACAGTCTTTAAGACGCTGTAAAAGTACTCACCTTCGGAAATCAAGGAGAGCCTTGATGGAGCTGGGAACGCCCAGGTGAGGCCAGGTGAGAAAGTGGAACTGGGTCACAGTGCGAGTCTCATTAGTCTGCAGGTTCTTCAGGTAAAAGCTGCGCACCAGGTAGTCGTCACACCAGATGTGCTCAGAGACGAGGTGAACCTGTAAGAAATATCACGTCTTAGATTCAGATTAAACTGCAAAACACAGGTTGGAATTCACCACAAAACTACATTTTCCATCATACACCATAAATAACTTTTACTCTGCTGTCATGCCCTTTGTGTGTGCTACTGATTCCATGGCCCCTAATACAATAATTCTGAGATCCACAAACAATGATACAAAAAAGTTTGTTTTTTGTTTAATGACACATTATTGCACATTGGTTTATTAATGATCAATTATTGGATGTTAAAAATGTCGTAATTATTAAATGTAATCATCAGAGAAAACACGATACATTTTTCCATTACTAGCAAGGGATTATCTTAAATGCACTTTTCCATGGATAGGACAGCACAAACCACAGCCTTTGACATACCAGTCATGTGATACTGGTTTGAACAGGAGTCCACCACCAGGGTTTGATCCTATGACCAAAGCACCTCAGGCAAATGCTCTATCAACTGAGCTAGATCCCGGTTAAATAACTAATGGCTGCATCCTGACAGTGAGCACATTAACCATGTAGACAGGACAGGATGATCTGCTGTATACACTTTGTATGGTCTTGTCATGACATTAGTGTCCTGTAATGTATTTCTTAACTTGAACATTTACAAAAATCTGGCTTTTGTATTAAGAAATGGTATGTTTGTGGCAAACGTTATGTAATGTTTACTAACACTGTTTAAAAATGACTTGTGTGAACAAAAATGGCTGCTCTAATAATAATTTTGGAGGTTTTGGGACAAACATGTTTTAAATTGTGAAGCTGACATTTAGGAGAGCAAATGAGAAGAACATCAACAGTAATTAATAATATAGGTGCATTTTAAAACAAACATGCTGTCAGGACACTGGTTGAGAGTAATAAAATAACGTTTAAGCCACCATCTTTTAAAATATTTTCAATGCTGTTTCTGTGATGAGGAAAACTAACAGTGATGTTTGTGAACGTTTCCATTAAGAAATGCAGGACAGATGTTTTAAAAGTTATACAAGGAAAGGGCTCTGGTCAAATATGAAGAGATCAATTGCAAAAGGGTTTCAATCCATTTTTGTCAAAATTGAGTTTGATGTGCCAACTAACAGTGATTAACCCTTGCTTCTAATGAGTTTCAAAACAGCATACATACATCAGTGACGGACCACTGAATGTTCACTAATATTACAAAAGTGATTACATCCTGGTCAGTTTATTGGCATTTTCTTTTAAACTGTTAAATGTATTGTAAACCCTTTTTACAAATAAGCTTTTCATATATATTTGGATATAGTTAAAGTGACAGTACCTCATAGATGTGGTAGAGGTCACTGCCTTCCTCTGGCCAGTATCGGTGACACATCCCCGAACCGTTCTCTGTCAACTTGGTCAGCATCACGATTACCACGCTGCCTTGCTCCCAGATCATCTGAAAGTCATACATTTGATGTTTTATAAACCAATAATAGCTACTATCCCCAGGGAGTGTGTCTAGTAAAATGATCTATATTATAACAATATCATGCAACACTCAGTCAGGCTTGTGAAATATTATATAAATATATAAGACAAAAACTCCAAACTGAATTAATTATTTTGCTGATGGTGAGTTGATCATACTTAAAGAAAAAGGGCTTACTGACCTAAGTTAATTCATAGAGAAGACTGAAATAGAACTCACTTGTCCTTTCAAAACTGAGGAGAAATAATTTTTTAAATTTTGAATCAACCAACTTATTACATACAATTACTCTCCAACTCAAGTCTCAGTTTTCTGTTAGTAAAATACTAACATCTTTAGTAGATGAAGAAAAACACTATTTAAACAAGATGAAAACATAATATTTAGAAGTCCTTTTTTTAAACAATAAGTTTCTAAATTATGAATCTACCAAAATATTACATGTAATAACCCTCTTCAGGAAATCCCTAAAAGATGAGAGGTAAGAAAATCAATGAAAGTTTAAATTAAATGTGCATACCTGCCAGAAGTCTGCTACTGTGTGGGGAAGTGGTCCTTGTGTGGCAATAAATGCTGGATTGCGAGGATCATGGTCGGTCTAGAAGTAAATAATATTACATATGATAACTATATGGTTTTCACTAATGAGACATACTCTACTCCATTATTCCAAATTGTCTACAAAAACCAATCTGATAAACACAGCAAAGAAGTCACAAAAGTATTTGTAATTGTGCAAAAGTATTTTACAGACTGAGTCTCTAAAATGAATTGTAATTTGTGTACTAACAATAAGCCTGTATTATGTCATCATGGCCATTGACAAAACTTATAATAAGCAGTTTTGATGATAATACTTTAATGTTAATCATACTAACTTCAATCCCATATACATCTGTGATGATGATATTTTAAAACTTTACACCAACTCAGAGTGTGGTGCTAACAAAATTTAATGTCATTGTTTAAAAAAATGATAAAATGTACCAAATGTAACTTTAATGATGGCACTTTAATGCAAATGAAACACCAACTCAAAGACAAAGTGCTACTAGTATCAAGTAAAGATTACAGTTCATAGCACTAAACACTGACTCAAAGTATGGGTGCTAATAACATATAATATGGGAGTACATGCATCGTAGAGTAACCCAGTGAATCAAGTATTGGCTTCACTTTAATACAGAGATGGAGAAAACATGAGTCTCCCATGCCACGGCTACTAGCTCGTACAGATTGGTTTCACAAGAAAATCACCCCCAGGGGGCCTCAAAACAATGGCTCATTCTCCTGTCTCAAAGAACAGACTTCGTTTCAATGTAATATTTGCCATATTTTTTCAACCTCTAGCACCTAAGATTTATTTGGCTGGTCTCAAGGGTGCTAAAACTATTTCACACATGAGCTGTCAGTTTTAAGACAATCAGTCACTGGGAGTATCTGGAGGATTTCACAACAGCCATGACCACAGAGGTCATCGGCAAAAAATGTCAATTCGATATGATCAAACAAATATTATCTGTAGTTGGAGAGATCACAAAATAGCATATGTTTGTAATAATCAATGTCTGAGAAATAGTTTGACAAAAGTTGTATGTATTTAAAGTAATAAATATATGAGAAACAGTTGACAAAATTTGTATGTATTTGTTGTAATAAATGTCTGAGAAACAAAATTTGTATGTATTTGTAGTAATTAATGTGCTAGAGACAGTATCTCTGTATCTTTATAAAAATGAACTTCATATTAGAAAAAGGACAAAATCTATATTATTTTAATTAAAATAACTGATATTAGAATAAAATTTGTTCATTTTTATAATAAACTTCATTTTAGAGATAGTAGGTCAAAATGGCACACTTATTTACTTATTGGCTCTTACTGTGTATATCAAAAAAGAATTGTTTTAATAAGTAAACATTTGTACATTTCATTAAATGATATTTCTGTAATGAACAAAATCCTTCAAATTTAATTTCAAAACTCTCATTAACATATTCCAATTAACATTTTTTAAATAACAAATTTATACAAATGAAAATTTTACATCCATGCATTCAGGAAACAGAAAATGATAAGATTATCTGTATACCTAAACAGCATGTAAGTGGAAGGGGAGATAACCTCCTTCCTAAAATATTTTTACATCATTGGGAATATCATTAATGTGTTGTGTAGTAAAATAATTAACATATAACTAATTAATCTTAAGAATGAAGTGGAAAATGTTCTGTATACTGAGAAAACAAACTCACAATAAAGCTTGCATTGACATAGTCAGATCCCGAGACATTTGCAGAGGTAGAGAGCACGACTCTGGAGTGATCATCTGAAATAATAATGACATAAATTTCAGAAAAAAAAAAATATATGGCATGTTATAATGCAATAAATAGGAAATGGTTCCGTGTTTTAAAAAAGTATTCAATTACCCGAAATATACAATTATCCATTATCCAATTAAGTGGAACCCACTGTACAATATACGGTATTAGGAGATTTCAACGATGGATTCTCTGTGGGATAGTCTAGTGCTTAAACAACTAAACAAGAGGAAAATTACAGTTAATGACCAATAAAACGCTGTATACCCATCCATTCTTCTCTGTTGGATCTAATTTTATATGACTATATAGCCACTATATAACTCACTTGGATAATTGATTCATAGAGGTTTGTAAATATATATATATATATGTATCTAAAATATCCATGCAGAAGCAAAAGCAAAGTAATCCTTATTAAATTAGATCAAATATTTAATGTCACCCCAACATGAAACAAAAGTTTAATATTGCATGTCAAACAATGGTAAAATATTGTTATAATGAACAAAGAAGACTACAGTCACAATGAGTGGGATGGTCCTTTTTTAAAACAAAAATGTGAATTAAAGTAAAGTTTGTTTTATTTAATGACACCTCTAGAGCACATTGACTTTTATCGTATTATCAGACATTATTATTGGACATCAATCATATGGTCATTCTGACAGCCACATAGACTACTCTTTCCAATTAGCAGCAAGGGGTCTTTTATGTGCACTTTCCCACAGACAGGACAGCATATACCACGGCCTTTGATGAACCAGTTGTGGATCACTTGTTGGAATGAAAAATAGCCCAAACTGCAAATGGGGCCACTGAGAAGGATCGATCCAATGACCGACAGCTTAATAGGCAGACACGCTACTGTACATGTAATTTTGTATAACTTTTGAAACAAAACTTTGTTTCAATTTTGTAAAATATTATAAATTTCATATAGTATATATTTTGAATCTTGAACACTGATATAAACTTTTTTTTTTTATCATTTGCCCTGTACAAAGAAGCAAGGAAAGTTTATTTTATTTAACGACGCCTCTAGAGCACATTGATTTTTATCTTATCATTGTCTATTGTATGTCAATCATATGGTCATTCTGACATATGTATTTAGACCTCCATCTTATACAAACTGCCGCCATTTAAGCCATTCTTTCCAATAAACAGCAAGGGCTCTTTTATATGCACCATCCCACAGACATGACAGCACATACTATGGCCTTTGATGAACCAGTTGTGGATCACTGATTGGAATGGAAAATAACCCAAACTGCAAATGGGTCCACTGAGAAGGATTGATCCCATGACCGACCGGATCACAGGCAGACATGCTACCGTTTGAGCTACATCCAACTCTGTATATAGAAGCAATGCAATGTTACATTATCCTTCATCTTCTTACACAGAAGATCTGCCAATCTCTTCTCATAGTCAAAATGGCCTCTTTACACAAAGCAGGAAGAGAGACAAAGTGAGATTCTCACAGAGTTGACAACAAATGTGGTTGAGGCTCACACCAAGCTTAAATTGTCAATGAAGTCATTATCTGCTTCTGACAACAGCCAGTACAGATCAGTGTTACTTGCCACGAGCGGAGTTTATCAAGATCTGCAAACACAACGTCTTGCATCATCCACTGGTCTCGCTAACAAAATGTGCATAATATGCCAGTGACCTGTCTCCACAATGGACAAATAATCCTGTGGCATTTATTTAATATCCCTAATATCGGACACGCCAGAAAAACCTGCCAAAGCAGAGAAAACCCATTTTCATTATCCAGTTTAATCTCCTGTGATATGTTATCTCTAAGGAACACAGGGCAGAGGAGACATCGAGGAAGAAATAAATGCATTATGTGCAGAGATGGAGAAAATATTCTCTCGCAATCAATGTCAATTTCACACATTTCTTCTGGACTGAGGCATAAAAAATATAGCTGATGTATCTTTTGGAAGCAGTTTGTATAAGATGGAGGTCTAAATGTTTTGAATATACAAAATAATTTTACCACAGACATAAAGAAGCAATAAAGCCATTAATAACTTAAATTACTGGTTTACCAAGAAACTTAAAACAATGATTTGTAAATTATTAATGAAAAATCAAATCCAAATCTTTTTTGTGTTATGTGGTGTTCACAATTATCAAGATTTTCCTATTAACACTCATTGTACATGAAGATACAAAATATAGGTCATGCCTGACGTATGAATTTATATTAAATAAAATGTCAATTGAAATCTTTCCCTAAAACTGACATTTTAAGCATACTAATAAGAAGAGGTGTCAGAATCTGAAAATTTGTATGCTTTGCATTAAATGGGAAAACCCCTTATTTTATACTCTCAGCCCTCAAAATTGGCAAACCATCACAAAAAGTTGTTGCAAAATTAATCTGTGAAAGCATTTTTATTATTATCGGTTGTTATTATTTGAACTAAATTGCCATCGCAAGATGATCTGAATTTTGAGATCTGTACTCTGAATCTATTTTTGTATATGATGGTTTACAAGTGATGCTCAGTTTTAATGAAACATATTTTCCCTTATGATGACTAATTTAACATCTCAGGTTATATCTGACCATGTCATCCTCAACAAATAATGAATAGTAATATATATTTACTAGAAACAAGGTTTATTTTGAAAACGTTCACAATAAGAAGATTTGTGAACTATTAACAATCTAATATTTTCCACAAGGAAACTCAACATGATTTTCCTTTACAACAAACACAAACACAATATGATGATCATACATCTAAAAAATAACTAATCACTTATGTCATAACAAAACCTCCTTTTAAAAATAACCAACCAGAACTATTGTAACAAAGCAAGAAGTCATGTCCATCCAATCATTTGATAGCTCTGTCACCAAGAGTTCAGCTGCAAAGGACTTGTGATCAAATTCATTTTGCAAAAGCACCCAAGTATAGAAACTGCAGAGTGTGACCTAGCTGTGAATGTAGTCAGCAAGGCCTTGGGAGTAACAGGATATTAACTGTCTCAAACTGTCAGAGCCAGCAGTGACCACCGACTCCATCTGTATTATATATTATACCAGCCATCAATCAGATTCATTTGGCCTCTAGGAAACTGGACAGGGCATTCACAACTCATTGAATATTTATGTTTTGAAAGCTGCAAGATGCTCTATAACAAAAACATCTTCACTCAAAAGTCAATGGATGAAAGAAATATCAGCTCTAAGCAAACCAGAAAAAAAATCCCTTTAAATCCAAACATCAAAGCTTTATAAAGCATTAAGCAAATAAGAATTGTGAAAGATGGACTCAAAAAATGACCAAAAAAATATCAAAATAATACAAGACTGAAAATCCCTACTCTAAATGGGAGCACATGGGACTGACAATCTATAGTTTAGACACAGTGCTAGATTTTAACAGGTTCTAGTGCTACACAGTAAGCTGATGGGGACCAAATAGTTCATCTGGTTCTGACAGATTTCTGAATCAGACAGATGCTGCTTGGACTGACAATACCATATTTTAACTACAATTAGAAGTACTGAATAATGTATGAGATAATTCTTTAAAAAAATATTCTACTCAAATTTTTATCATAAATTAAAATATGTTCTTACAAAAAGAATGGATTTAAGACTGACATATTAATCAAGTTTGTAAAGCCAAAATATTTAGTTTCACCATACAAAAACACGACAATTTCACATCCAATATTTTAAACAATATCTAAACACTTGCCATTTTCTAACCACCATTGAAGTTCTGCATTACTAGTCAGGTTTTTATAAGTAATGTGTATAAAACATGGTTATTATGCATGGCATCAAAAAGAACCAAAGTCATGCATAAATTATACAGAATTCCTACAGAATCTGCAATGATTTTATTTATAATTCATACACATCAAATAAAACATTCAAACCTGAAGTATCAATTTATTCCATAAAATCTATACATCTCCACAGTGTAACAATTATACACAGAACTGCTACTTATAATTTAATTTCCCAACTAACATGATAAGCAACACATCTAAGAATATGGCATCTTGACCTTCAAATGATAATGCATATTCTACACTGCTAGTTAGGTTTTTATAATGCATGTGAGGCACACGCAGTTAATGTGGTCAGCTTCAAAAGAACCACAGTCATGCATTATACAGATTCCTACAGATGCTGAGAACCTTTCAATTTGATATTCTGGCAAACAGACAGGGTAAATAAAATCAAATATTCATAGGAGCTATTAATTCTGTATTGATTGTTCTTAGACATAATGAAGGAAGACCCCTGCAAGTTTTTCCTCCATACAATTCACAAAGACCTTCAGAAGACTGCAAGATCAATACGTTATTTATTTCTTATTAACTCAGATTAATTTTGAAAGCCTTCAGTGACAAATTAGATCTTAAACTGAGGTAATAGTATATGAGGGAATTAATCACTGTCTTTAATACAAGGTATGGTTTCTCTTTCTCTTGGTCTGTCTTGTATATATAATGACATATATAGGACATTTTAACAAGATTTTGAAATGGTTTCTCTTGGTCTGTCTTGTACATATAATGACATACATTGTACATAGGACATTTTTAACAAGGTTTTGAATTGGTTTCTCTTCACTTCACTTCAAGAGTTTGAATTGTGTCCCTGTCCATCAGGTTCAGGCATGCTGCCCCCTGGACCCAATGTCTTAAGGGAAGGGTGTCACACCTGGGGGGAAAGGTTTCTCTTGGTATATCTTGTATAAATATATAACTCATTAACCAATCACATATGTAGTAACAAAAGTTCATAACAACTATAACCAACCAGGACTATTTTAACAATATAACAAGTCATCTACATCCAATCATTCGATAGCTCTGTCATCAAGAGTTCAGCTGCAAAGGACCTGTGGTCAGATTCATTTTGTAGAAGCATCCAAGTATAGAAACTGCAGAGTGTGACCCAACTATAAATGTAGTCAGCAAGGCCTTGGGAGTAACAGGATATTAACCGTCTCACACTGTCACAACTGGCAGTGACCACCGATTCTATACATATTATATATTAAACCAGCCATCAATCAGGCTCATTTGACCTTAAGAAAATGTCAAGATATAATGTCCACAGTATACTGAATATTTATATTATTAATTGACTGTTATAAAAATATATAAACACAAAAATGTTTAATTTTTTCTCAATCTCTGAATGCCTTTATAAAATTTCTCCCGGTACAATGAATTATCACTAATCCTTATCTTAAAAATCCTTTCATAGCTACAATGGACTTTATCACTATCTCAATTGTAAAATACTTTCACAGCAATAATGTACTTTATCACCATCTCAATTGAAAAATATTTTCATGCAGCAATGGACTTTATCACTATCTTAATAGAAAAATATTTTCACAGCAATAATGTATTTTATCACTATCCCAATTGAAAAATACTTTCATAGCTGCAAATGACTTGATCACTATCTCAATTAAAGAATACTTTCACAGCAGCAATGGACTTTATTACTATCTCAATTGAAAAATATGTTCACAGCAACTATGAACTTTATAACTATCTCAATAGTAAAACACTTTCCAAGCAACTATGGACTTTATTACTATCTCAACTGAAAAATACTTTCACAAGAGCAATGACTTTATCACTATCTCAAATGAAAAATACTTTCAGTTACTATTTCACTGACCTCAATTGTAAAATTCTTTCAATTTTTTTTTTTTCATTCTATTCATAATAAAAGTCAAGATTCTCTTGGTCTGTTTTATATATAATTATTGTTTTTAATGGAATAATAGACTTGAACATTTGAATCCAAATGATAGAGAGAATAACAATTTCTATTAATTTTGTTTAATGAAATTCATATGCAGTTTTCCTACTGATATGCCCGAACACCACCACCCATGTTCTGCTTTCCTGGTTTTTATTTAATTCATAAGAGGAACACATGGTTATAATGGACAGTTTCAAAAGAACCACAGTCATGCATTTCACAGATTCGTACAGGCGTTGAGAACCTTTCAATTTGATATTCCGGCAAACAGATGGGGTAAATAAAATCAAATATTCATAGGAGCTATTAATTCTGTATTGATTGTTCTTAAGATATAATGAAGGAAGCATTTAGACAGCAGCCTTGTTCTGCATCCTGCTACTTTTTCATCTGCACACGTCTTCAACACTTGCACCAAGACAAAGAGATCAATAAGTTATTTGTTTTCTAACACAGAAGTTCAACCAATGTCACTAGTTTTAAGTACACTTTACAGTCAACTACATGTATGTTCAAGTACTAGCACTAATATAGTAATTTTAGTTTTGTGATCTTTGTAGTAGTAATTTAAGTTCAGTAATTTTTGTTTTGTAATCTTTGAAGTAGCAATTATAGTTCTGTGATCTTTATAGTAGTAGTAATTTTAGTTTTTGTAATAGTAGAATTTTTTTTATTTTTATCTTTGTAGTAGTAGTAATTTTAGTTTTTGTAGTGGTAGTAATTTCATTATTTTGATCTTTATAGTAGTAGTGATTTTAGTTTTGTGATCTTTGTAGTAGTAGTAGTAATTATAATTTTGTAATATTTGTAGTAACAGTAATTATAGTTTTGTGATCTTTGTAATAATAATTTTAGTTTTTGTAGTACTAGTTATTTTAGTTTTGTGATCTTTGTAGTAATAGTAATTTTAGTTTTGTGATCTTTGTAGTAGAAGTAATTTTAGTTTAGTACTACTGGTATGCAATATTTCAGTGTAGCATCTCACAGGATACATAAACTACCGGTATGTAATATTGCAGTATAGCATCTCACAGGATACTAAAATACTGGCATGTAATATTGCAGTGTTGTATGTATCTCACAGGATATATAAACAACCGGTATGTAATATTGCAGTGTTGTATCTCACAGGATATATAAACAACCAGTATGTAATATTGCAGTTTTGTATCTCACAGGATACATAAACAATTGGTATGTAATATTGCAGTGTTGTATCTCACAGGATACATAAACAACCGGTATGTAATATTGTAGTGTAGCATCTCACAAGCTACATAAACTACCATATGCAATATTGCAGTGTAACATCTCACAAAATACACTATACACCATATGCAATATTGCTTGAAAGAGACATATTGCAGGTGGAGAGAAATCAATATGGATAATTTGTAATAAACTAGTCAATAAACTGGCAAACCAGCTGAGTCATGAAGAGTTATTACACTTTCTCACACAAGTATATATTGACCACAATATCTGTAGCAGAAAACAAACAAACTTGTGGTCATATTGACCATACCAAACCAAGCAGAAAACAAGGAAAGGATTGTCTGCTTACCGAGATCCCAGTACATTGTTTATTTATTGACTATTAGGTATCAGACTTATGGCATTTTGTGACTCATGATCTTTAAAGTAAACCCACTACCACCACATAAATTACTTTTTGATTAGCAGCAAGGGATGCTTTATATGTGCTTTTCCATATCATGGCCTTTGATAAACCAGTTGTGAACCATTGGTCAGTGCAAGTGGGGTATACCATACCTCAAATAAAATTTGATCCCAATACCTACCAACTGAGAGTCCAACAGCTTAACCACTAGGGTTGGTCAGGCATGGTCTGTTTATTGCATAAGGGCTGGGGTTCTTTATTTCAAAAGGTATTTTTAATTGAAAATCAGGCTTTAACAAACCTATTTTAAAATGATATTTTGTGAAACCAGATTACACACAGAAAAAGACACTGATCCTAATCTTTTTATTTAAGATTTCTAAAATTACTTATAAACTGCTCTCATTAGCAAAATTAGGCTTGATTTCTCATTTATTGTTAAACCTCGATTTACTGTTCAAGCTATCCTTTTTAGAAGATTTAAACAAGATTAATTAAAACTTGAAGATGAGCAACAAACTAAGTTTTGGTGTTACACTGGTCACTTACCATAAGGTTCTAGTAAACATTCTAAAATAGACACAACATGTATTCATAGGAGATACCTTAATTTTGATACAATAGCTAAAAAAGAAAACATCTTTTTGGTTAATATAAAGGTAATGCATAGAAATATTCTAAATATACTCAATATGAAACTTGATCTAAATTATTAAAATATTTACATGGTAGTATGTCTCCATAGCGATTCTTGCGCATGTTTGCAGGGTCATTGGCAAACTTGGTGCTGCTTGGATCGGCTTCGTAAGCACAGAGTGCCTCCCATTCCTGATCGAGACGATCCTGGTTCTTCAAATGGTCTTCCATGTATGACTGCAACAACAAGCAAATAATCACTCACCTTTAGCAAGGAAAAACACATTTGTAAGCAGGGGATCAAAGAAAAAAATATATATATTTAGGGGTATAATATAAACAATAAATAGGATGGTAACACTTGAACAATCTCATGCTAAAACATAATACAATGAAACCTCGATTATACGCACCTTGATTCAATGCAAATTCGGATATAATGCAATGAGTCACTGTACACATTTGTTTTTGTTCTTTCTGGGTCACTTTTTTAAGTAATAAAATATTGTTTTGTTTATTAAAAAGCTTTACGAAAAATTAATTTGTTTTATATTTTACTGTAATAACATTGATTTATTCTCAGAATTCTTTAATTCAAAGGTAAACATGCAAAAAATGGGTCAAATAGGGCTTTGCCAACATGGGTTCTTTAGGATGTTAGGTCAACTTGTAATTAATTTCTTAGTGATTGTTTGGAACCAATGCATGGGAACCAGTTACATGTAAGTTTATATACTGATCGGTAATGTCCGTAATTGTTTGACTAAAGCCATATTCTAATCAATTATTCTATTATAATTAAGTATACTGTTTAACATATGTTCAGGGTGTATTTTGTTCATTTTTTTGTTTATTATTATTATTTGTTATAATAATAATTTGGGAATCCTAATTTGGGTGGATGTATTTTGGCCATATCGTATACCATCGCAAAATTGGTGCAATCTAAAGTACTGCATATATAATCCAACATGTTTATCATTATGCTGAGGTTGCATTAACCATTCTTTTGTTTTCAGTTTTATGAAACATAGTATTGAGCTAACATGGATATTCATATTAAATCTGACAGCTAGATTTTGCTGACATACTAGTTCTTCAATGGTAGCTGTGATCATAGGGCTATAGATATCAATGGTTCAAATAAAATACCACTGACGACCATAGTAACATTTCTTAATAAAAGTAAAAGAAGCCACATTTCAAACCACTGAGCCAGTATAGACATATATATTGTGACTCCTGCCATTAACTATGACTCAAAGAAAATATACTGTCACATAGCATTTTAATGACTTACAGGGTGTTTTCATTAGAGACCCTCAGATCTGCATAAAATATCACTTGTAATTGTTTTGCCACCCAATGTATCAACAAGTACATGTACCAAGAGTCACTCATGTAATAATTATTCTGCTAAAAAAAAATAATGGAATAGTATTTACAAAATACCCACTGCCTCATATATCTACCAATCACAGCTGAGGTTTCATTCATTTTGGATAGATTTGAAAATAACGTGATTTGGTACGATGCCATATTTAAACACACACACGGAGCGGGACGTAGCTCAAACGGTAGCGTGTCTGCCTGTGAATCGGTCGGTCGTTGGATCGATCCTTCTCAGTGGA
>JAULBS010101630.1:0-16041 GCA_032355785.1 Symmetromphalus regularis
CATAGAAATATATGCCCAATATTTGAACCTGAAATCAAGCTAAAATACATAAAACATAGGCCCCTATTGTAAGATTTACGCAAACATAGCAATGCTCGACTTCACGCAGACCTCAAACCCCACTTCTCAAAATCCTATGTATGCCCATGTTGCAATATATTGCAATATAGCAAACCCATATTGCAATAAATACTGTAAAACAGTTTGATTAATTACCAAGATGTGGTAAGTCATATTTTGATAATATTATACTAATTATTAAACATCTCTCAGGCAGGCAGACCTGTACTAATTTCTGATGAAAAAAGAACATGGATATAGACACAGTAGATTTTTAAGTTTTAATTAAGTTTAACTTTTAATTTTGTAACTTACTGTTAGTCGTAAGTTTTATAGATGGATACTCATTAGATAGATAAATCACAATACAATAAATCGTGCAGGCCCGTACACAGGATTTCCTTTAGGGGGGTGCGTTTGTGAAGGCCTGAATGTTTTATTTTCATTTTTAACGTTATTCTAGTAAATTAGCATCAGTCCAAATTTGCATTCACACACACACACACCCCTACATACATTCTGTCGTGGTATGTATTGTGCTCAGCATGTATTGCAATATACTGGTATATCATTGCAACCCTAATAGAGCACATTGATTTAGATTAGATGTCAAACAGTCAGTACTGTTGACATGCTGTCAAGTGTGAGTCTGTCTCTAATAGGTTTTGAACCACTGTCCTCAGCTTGAGTCAGATGTCCTACCACTGGAATACTGAAGCTTACAAAATTATTGAATGGTGACATTTTGGTTTTTATTGTTAACCTGATACAATATGAGCAGAACATAGCTCAAGATGAGTTTTTGGATTGATTACCTTGTTCCAGCCAGTGGTTCACAATTAGCATAACAAAGGCCTGTCTGTCCTGTGTCTATAAATATCAGTTTGGCCTTGTATCAAACATTTGGTAATTCTGACATGGAGTCTTCAGATGAAAATGTTAGCAGCAAGGTATCTTTTACAGTTTCCCGCAGACAGGAAAGCACATACCACACAGGTTGGTGAAAATTGGAACTTCTCTTTGGAATGTAGGATTTTGTGTGATGAGTAAATCACCACACAGGAATGAGTTTTCAGCACAACACAAATATTACGCAGCTTTTGAACTGTGATGTGTATAAAACTAAATAAAAATTGACAAAACATTCAAATGTATCGATGTTTTATTTGGTGAAATACATGTAAACAATTTTAATATATTTTTGTATACAGGTGGATTGATAAACTCTGACCATCAAGATGGTTATAAAAGCAAAGAAAAATCATTTTGCAATCAATGCAAACCAAAAAAAATTTTCAGTCGCTACATTTACATGCAGGTAAAATACACATGTATCAAGTTGGTTTTAAAACCAAACAAAATGGCATTTTGCATTTAATGCAAACCAAAATCAAATTAACAGGCGCTACACTTACATGAAGGTAAAATATTGTTGGTTTTAAATCCAAACAAAATGGCATTTTGTAATTAATGCAAACCTAAAAAATAATAAAAAAATTACTGGATGATAAAACGATAAGGATACATTATCCTATAAATGTGACTGTACATGAGAAAACCAGGAATATTGGTCATGACAATTTAAGGTTTTAAATGAATCAAAATGTATAGAAATAACAAAACAAAATGCAATAAACAGATTTCAAATATCTTTATCCATTAATTTTTTATAGACATTTAAGTAATACTGAAATTATGATTCTTCGTAAATCAGCCCTAAACATAAGCAGTTTTGAATCGCTTGTAGAAAAATCACAAACTATTTTAGAGAGTGAATTTATTTAGTGAATATATTGGATTTGTGTAGAAGAAAACTTGCAAAACCTGAAATGCATGTAATATTAAAACAATATAAAAAAAAAAACTTTGTGACCTTTCTAGGCCATCCTCACTATGTCAGGGGTAACTTCGAGTCCAGACTCGGAGTGACCCCTGACATAGGATGGGCCATCCCATGAAAGCGTGTTCTGCGACATATGTCTGGTTTTATCATGCAGTCACAAATTTTCAATGAGCTACTTGTTGGGGGGTGGGGGGTACTCCACATCTTGCCAGCAAGAAGGTGCTATGGCATGAAATGTCTAAATGAAATTTACATTATGATAAAATTAATGCCATAATTTAATGTTATATGAGCTATATGTTGGGAAAATTCAGTTTGAGGATTTCATGATAATATTACAGTACACATAATCTGGCCGACATAATTTCATGATAATATTACAGCACGCATAATCTGGCCGACAATTTCATGATAATATTACAGCACGCATAATCTGGCCGACATAATTTTATGATATTACAGCACGCATAATCTGGCCGACATAATTTCATGATAATATTACAGTACGCATATCTGGCTGACATAATTTCATGATAATATTACAGCACGCATAATCTGGCTGACATAATTTCATGATAATATTACAGCACGCATAATCTGGCTGACATAATTTCATGATAATATTACAGTATGCATAATCTGGCTGACATAATTTCATGATAATATTACAGCACTCATTATCTGGCTGACAATTTCATGATAATATTACAGCACACATAATCTGGCTGGCATAATTTCATGATAATATTACAGCACGCATAATCTGGCTGACATAATTTCATGATAATATTACAGCACACATAATCTGGCTGACAATTTCATGATAATATTACAGCATGCATTATCTGGCTGACAATTTCATGATAATATTACAGCACACATAATCTGGCTGACATAATTTAGAGCAACTTTTGGCTTTGAGAGATAGTTTTGTTACTTTGTGTATACAACATCTGCATAACTTTTCATCATTTTGGCTTACTTACATCAAATATATCACATACATTTTGAACAAAATGGATGTTGACTGTAGTATATATAAATGTTATTGTGAAAAATAGTTCTATGAACTGAACTTTATTTTCACTCTGGCTGTAATTCAGTGGCATAGGAGATACAATAAAATATGGAGGTATATGATTTCTTTAAAAAAAAAATTAATATAAGTATAGTAGATATATAATATACGTTTGTGTCCTTTTTAATGTTTTGAAGGCCTACTGAAAGATCAGTCCTGGCTCAACTTGTAAGCTTTTTAAAAGATTTATTATTATTATTATTAATAATAATATTATTACTATTACTTATTATTATTACTTATTAATATTACTTACAAATACTTATTATTATTACTTATTATAATTACTATTACTTATTAATATTAGTACTTATTATTACTACTTATTATTACTACTGCATATTATTATTATTACTTATTATTTCTTATTATTACTTATTATTACTTTTGCATATTATTACTTATTATTACTATTGCATATTATTACTATTATTATTACATATTATTACTATTTCTTATTACTTATTATTACTTATTACTATTACCATACTTATTATTAATTATTATTACTATTACTTATTATTATTATTGTAAAATTTGCAGTATATATATTTATGTGTGTATATGCATTTACAGTTGTAGATGTTTTAATACATGTATGTATACACAATTATATAAACACATCACAAACATTTGCAGGTAGATATTTTGGTAGATATAAAACACATCACAAAAAGAAAACATCCGCGGGTAGAGGTATGCTAGTGCATGTACATATAATTTATAAATATACATTACAAAAGGGCAGTATTTGCTGTTACAGATGGGTAAGTACATGTATGTATATCGCTAGACTCATAGCATAATTGACTAACTTGATTTTTAAGCTTCTAAGAAAAAGGAAAAAAACATTCTTTATCAAACATGAAATAACTTTTTAATGATATTCTAACAGTAACTTTGAACATATATGTATACAAATTTGCAAAAACAATTTAATGTAACAATGATTGTATAATATATATATTTATATCTTGCAGAGAACGGGTCAAACAGATGATTTAGGAGATATTGATTATGGGCTGTAACGACTGTTCTTATTGACTGTATGCCATAGGCAATAATGCAGGGTGAAGCTGCAGTGTTAGGAACCTCAATTATGTAGAAACAGTAGAATCCTCTTAATTGCATAGTCATGGTGCACAAATATTTTATGCAATTAACAGGATTATTCCTTTATTAGAAATGCTAATTTAAGGTCATGTGACCAATCTAAACAGTATCTGGTATAAAATATATCAAACAGTCATTACAAAACTAAATATACAATGAAGTAAGAAATTCTTAGACCATGTAATTTAAATGCTATAAAAGATATTAAAAATAATACAAGGCTAAGTCCCTGTTGTGGTCATTTAGTGATTATTTGATAAAAATGTGTTTGCCATGTTTTTGGCTACTTTTGGACATAAAAAAATCAGGTTTTCTACATTTTTGTATGCAATTAACCAAATATTGTAAAGATAGCATATGCAATTAAAAGGAAACTTTTGTATGCATTTGCATTTAAATGGTTCCGTGCAGTAGAATATCATGCAAATAACAGGAATATGCTATTAATATGTAATTAAGTGGTCTCTACTGTATCTCATTTGGGGGAAATACCGGTATGAATTAAGCACATATGCTATGAGGCTAACAATGTACAAAGAAACATTATTAAAGGTATATACATTAATCACAGTTGCATGGGTTTGCGATAAATATATATTAAAACATAAAACAAAATAAGTACATGTATATTAATACTAATTTTCCCTAATTACTCTTCATTTGCTTAGCTTGTTTTGTGAATATAATTAACGTTGTACACAAAATCAAAATAAAATTTGATAATTGACAAGATTCATAGCACGTTCCCCCCCCCCCCACCAAACAACTTCATTTTATATTTGCTGTTTTTAAATGAACAGACTCATAGGCAGTGTGGGTGGCCCTTGTCAATACAAATTCTGTGGGTGGCCCTTGTCAATACAAATTCTGTGGGTGCTGCCCCACCCAAACCTCCATATAAAATCCTGACAGCACCAATTAAAATAGTATAAATTAAAGAATAATGACATTTCCAATTCAATGTATAAACAGCAAAAATAGCCACATGTTTCACATGATATATGTTTAACATATGAATTGGGGAGCATATGTTTAACATAAGTTACACATATGTTTAACATAAGTTACACATATGTTTAACATAAGTTACACATATGTTTAACATACATTCTGTTAAACATGTCTGCAAACGTATGTTGCATATACGTTTCTTTGAACATATTTTTAACAGAACACATGTTTAATGTACTTTCAAAATATGAGTATTTATGGCATTTTCTTTCCCTAGTAATCAACAAGATGTTCTTAACAATGATAAAACAGTTGTTTAAAGTAATTAGAAAAGTGGCCTTTGTATGATTTTAGGTGTGCTTGATCCAGAAATGTATAAAGGATATTTAAAAGAATCAAATTATATATACCTTCGTTAGCAACCAAGATGGTGTTCATAGCAACAATGAAACTCATAAATATCTACAGAAGCCCTTTCGATGTCATTCTGTATGTCATTAAATTAATGTATGTTTAACATTTAAATGATAAAATATCCTTTTATCATGTTTCACATACATGAAATGTATGATACTATTTCTGCTGTGAAGTCAAACCTGTCCTCAGCCACCCACATGAGCACTGAAAGGTCCTCTTTAGACAAGTGGCTGCTTAATACAGGTTAAGTTGTACTAAATTTGCTGATTTGGATGGAAATTAAGGTTACCCTTTAAGATGGGTGGCTGCTTAATACAGGTAAAATTGTACTAAATTTGCTGAATAGTGATAAAGAGGGACCTTTTAAGACAGGTGGCTGCTTAATACAGGTTCGCATTTGAGCATGGTTGATTGTAAATGCATATAATAGAGAGCATCATATGTATTGTATATACATTTTTTTACAGGTAGGCTAAACATCAAAACAATAACATTCGTAACAACAGTCTAAACATATATTTACACATTTTAGGGACCACTCACAATTATCAACATTTTCACAAGTGTACAAACCATACTGTTTTTGCTATACCCTCCCCACCCCTAAAAGTGTACATTAAAAAGGTTGATTTTGCAACATGATTAGGACAGTTATTGGCAAAAATATGCGCGAGTAAATATATATTTTTTTTCTTTTTTCTTCTTTGGTAAACTGCATAATATTCTGAATTGATGGAGTAGCACCGACGTGGAAGTGGATGCAGTTTGTGTATATGTGCATTTTGTCAATATTGGATGCTGCATTCTGGCCATGACAGCCCCTGAAAGTGAGGCAATATGCACTGAAATGGGTGTGATTTGACTTTTTACCCCACGTGTGTTTGTTTACATCAACAAACGAGCTGGACAAGAGATGTCCTTTTAAGGGAACATTCCCCACTGGCAGGTAAGGGACGGTCCATAAATGTCGATGGTTTTCATAATTCTAATAATGTTAGGATTGGGTTTGACCCCCTCTCCTCCTCCCCTAATCCTAACATAAAGAAACATTGACCTTCGATGGACCGATGTTTTACCTGTAAAGCAATCCGAACATGGCTTTTACCCCTTTCCGAACATTATTCGGATTGTGAAGCACATCGATATTTATGGACCGTCCCTAAAGTTTCTTGTTTAATGTCAATAGCCTAATGAGTTTAATGCAAGTACTGTGGCTATTGGGCCTATGTAAGAGAACATAGCAAAATTAATTGTGGTCTGAGACCAATTGGCACTGCAGTGCATAGCGGCAGACGAAAGAACTAACAGTTTCAATAAAAGCTGGAAGAACTATTTGGATCGAAATTTTCTTCCAATTTTAAAAGCCTACGCTGGTTTTTAACCCCCTCCCCCCAGCGAATAATTTGTACGCTTGTGAACATGTTGATAATTGTGAACGACCCCTTAAAAATAATAATTGTTGATCAGTTGTAGAGTATGTAACATTGTGTAGTTAGGTAGCAAACATTTAACAAAATCTCCATCAAAATTATATATAAATAAAATATGTAATACATAAAATATTTTTCAAAACGTTTGTATACAAATAGTACCTGATTTTAATTTCAATTTTTCAAACAAAAATGGGGATTAAACAGTCATTCGTCATATCCAAAAAGTGTGAGGGGGTGTCCCCCCCTTCCAGGATCTACAACCCTGATACAAACCATCAATGAGAAATGAGGTTTAAATACCTTTCTTCTTTGCTATACATTGTAAACATGTACGTAGGTTTTTATTAGTGCCCAGCGAATCTTTGTACATTCGATTCGATTCGAAATCATCATAAAGCTTTTATTTGATTTTTGTGTATTTGGAATTTCGAATATTACACATTAGCACTAGTTTTCTATTTAGGGCACTGTATAATTTAAATTTCAACCTTGTGTAATCATGTTAATC
The DNA here is from genome assembly GCA_032355785.1 of Symmetromphalus regularis. Lineage (NCBI taxonomy): Eukaryota > Metazoa > Mollusca > Gastropoda > Neomphalida > Neomphalidae > Symmetromphalus > Symmetromphalus regularis. The sequence goes on from JAULBS010101630.1 coordinate 7,404, forward strand.
ACCCAATGCAGTGTGTATTTATATTGTCTTTCTAATTTCCTTTACTGAGCTGAATCTGATACACTTGATTATACACTTGATTATTTTCTAATATTCAATTTAATCATTTTCGAATATTTGATTCGAAATTTGATTCAATAATTTTCTATTCAGTCATTTTCGAATATTCGATTTGATCCTTTTTGAATATTCAATTGGAAATTCGATTCGATCACAAACTTGAGATTCACAGGGCCCTCATTTTCATGTTTACTAATATCAACTCGTATTCAATAAAACTGCTGTTTTGAGTTCTTGTTTGATTAAAACATTTAAAGGTTACAAAAAGGTCACACATCTTGGTAACCGAACTACTTATTGCACATTTTTTTATTTTGAGCCTTATTTTGAAAATCTACAACTATGAATAATGCATTCAGGCATGGATGCAGGATTTCAGAAAGGGGGCATCTAAATATGGATTTTTGAAAAGGGGTGGGGAGTATCCAAGAGTGATGAGTGAATGGAAATAGGTGAATAAACTGTTAATTTTCACATCCTTCCACTCGTGAAAGTGTAAAACAAAAAGAAATTCGAGAAAAGGGGGTGGGGGTCCTGACCACCTGGACCCCCCAGGATCTGCTACTGACTAGAGTATGATACGTTGGTTGTACTTATTTTCATGCTTATATCGGATTAAAATTCAAGAATGTGACCTCGGCACTCGACTTTGTGTGCTGTCTGTTCAGAACAGAGTAAAAAAGTAAAGTTTGTTTTATTTAACGATGCCTCTAAAGCACACTGATTTTTATCTTATCATCGGCTATTGGACGTCAATCATATGTTCATTCTGACATATGTCTTTTAGGGGAAACCCACTGCCGCCACATTGGCTAATCTTACCGATAAGCAACAAGGGATCTTTTATATGCACTGTCCCACAGACAGGACAGCACATACCACTGCCTTTGATAAACCAGTTGTGGACCACTGGTTGGAACGGAAAATAGCCCAAACTGCATATGGGTCCACTGAGAAGGATCGATCCGGCGCCTTCTAACAGAGCCAAACATTTAAAGTCTTGTCAGAAACCAACTTACAAGCTAATGTTTCTGTCATTTCAGTAAAACAGAACTTGATGTGAACCTGGGGGACTTGCAAACGTGGCTTGCAGAGGTTTAGTGATGCCTGGGACCAATACCTTGATTGTATGCCCTCAACACTCAAGTATAGGGACTAATTTAAATTTCACTCTTTGACTGGATGCTCCCATCCTGAAATGGATGACCGGGGCCGTCGCCCCTTGTGTCTACTTTCTGCACGCCAGTGCCTGCTAAAAATATTCCGAGCCCCTCAGCTGTTAAGGCCGGCCCTGACATGATGCACGCTAAAATGTTTGTTTACTGAGCCCTTTCAATAGTTGAAGAATTCTGGAATCCATGACAGAGTTATACGCTGAACTAATGCAGTAAACAGAATGATGTATGCACGACTCATCTCAAGTTATATATTTATGTTCTTCACTGTTTTTAACACAAACAGCCAGCAACTCAGTTGTCAAAGTTAATTAAGTCGTAGTTCGTTAAGAACACTGCATGGCCAGAAATAACAGCACTTTAACAGTAACAAATCCCACACAAGAGTTACCAGCCTTGGTTACAACAAATACACTAAAATACCACTGATATATACTTGAGGTATTTGGGTTATCAACTAAAGCAGCACATGTATTTTTTTAAAGAATCAATTGATTGAAACCAATCTGACAGAAGAAAAAACACGGTTATTTTGTAAGGCTGGCACAGCTGGGGAGTGGACTAAGGGTTCATTTGCCCACTCCCCAGTAGTCAGGGGCCCCTTTTCTTGCGACAATATTTACATTTACTGAATACGTTGTAGGCAACCTTTAAATGACAAATGGCGCCCCTATTCAGCCCCCCACTAATATTTAAACGACGGCGCCGGCCCTGTTTTATCGTCTGCTTTGCTTGAAAAAATTATTATTAACAGTTTGGCGACCTTGGCATTATATCGATAATCGTTTAGACTTAACAATAATGTTGTACACACACGACAGAACAACAAAGCCATGATATGTTTATTGTAAGTTTAAGCTTCAGAAGATATATGCAGTATTCGTGTTTATTATTTAATAGGGTTTCGTTTTTATGATCTTTGTAGGACTCTGGCAAAGGGGATTGGGGCAAAGGATAAAAGATGCATTTTCTACAATAACATACATTATTTTGTAACACGAGTGGGTGTAACCAATACCAATAAATCAAAATCTATATCATCAGTTTGATGAGAAGGCTACTTAATGGAAAACGGGTAGAAGTATAAAAAGTGACATCCTGGCCGTTTCCTAGTTCATGGCCTAAACAAACGCACGAAACATAAGATTTTACAGCATTTTTTTTCACAAGCACATACATTATGTTTTGTTCGTTGATTATTAGATTTATGTTATAGTGCTCTATGTGTGTTTAAGCCAGACTGAAGGTTTCCAGGGGTCACGGGAACACTTCACTCCACCCCTTTAACGTCAAAAATGCAAGAGTTCTACATCCAACCAGGAATGTAGTCGGTCCCACAATCCCGACCTAATCAGGAACCCACTTTCCATCTCCCAGGTCCCTCCGTGCTTTTCTTAATATATATCACTTGTACTTAAAATGTCAGTGTTAACAGCGAGTTTGTGTCTTGTTAAGTGCTTACTAATGTCTTGTCAAAAACGAGCTAAATATAGGAGTTAGTATGCTTTTCAAGGTGAATGAATGACAAACTGTTGCTAGTCAGCAGTTTTCCAGACAAGTTAACTTTAAACAAGCTTCAATGACACAACTTACCAACCATAGTGTCAGTAACAAAGGAGATAGACCTATTTATTTAACGACCCCCAGCACAAAAGTAAAATCGGCTACTGGGGGTCCAAAGGAGATAAACTGCAACATTATGACAAAACAAGACATTACGTGAACAAGTTCAAGGACACTCATTGAACAAACGCGCAGACCTAAAAGATAATAGCTATAGTCTGCGGAAATATGTGCAATATTATATCGTCCTCCACTCAAAGACTCAAGTGTTTGAACAAACGTTCTTGTACTTACATTGTTTTTGTTAAAAGTTTTTTTACTCTTTTTTTTATGAAGTGCTGTTCCGATCCCAGTTTCAGGATTTAGATTTTGATTTCAAGTTATAAATTTATTTACAGTTGTTTGTTTAATGACACTACTATAGCACATTGATCTATTGATCATCAGCTATTGGAAGTCAAACATTTAGAAATTTTGACACAGTCAAGTGTGAACCAGCCTCCAACCGGTTTTGAACCACTGTCTTCATCTGTCCTACCAATGGACCACGGTGGCTCTTATTTACAGTTGATGACATGGTGACTAAAAAACCCGCTGTTATAGTGATGTCCATGGTATACAGTATGAACACAAACAGTGGCCTTTTTGTTGTTCACCCAAAGAAACTTTTTAATACTAGTAACTCCTATTTAAGAAGGAAGAATCGGATCGAACCTTCTCAGTAGACCCATTTGGAGTTTAGGCTATTTGCCTTTCCAACCTGTGGTTCACAACTGGTTTATCAAAGGCTGTGATATGTGTTGTCCTGTCTGTGAGAATGTGCATATAAAAGACACCTTGCTGCTTATCAGAAAGATTAGCTTATGTGGTAGCAGCGGGTTTCCTCTATAGAAATATGTCAGAAAGACCAAATGTTTGACATCAAATAGCCAATAATAAGATAAAAATCAATGTGATCTAGAAGCGTCGTTAAATAAAACAAACTTTACTTTAAAAAGGAAGACGTTTTTCTATGTTTAGCAACAAGTAGATACACGAGGTTTTACGATCACTGGGTTACAAGGCAGGAATAAATAGGTTCTGATTATAGCATCAGAAAGAGTGTATAATGATTTATTGAACTGAAGTTACTGTCGTCTGAAGTTCCATAGCATAACCACAAAAGCTCAGACATGTAAATTAAATAATTGCTATTTTCCACATTCACTTCTAGCAATTACTTATATTCGTCTGATGAGAAGTTGTCTGGAGACGTTTTGAATAATAGAGAAAAATCACAGTGTTCAACAATAACTTTAGTTTCAACTTGAACTCCGTGTGACCAAATTGAGCATCTCGATTGAATGTCTTTGATACATTTCAAAACCACTCAACTTTACGAAACGCAATTTATCAAAATTATTTCACATAAAACGATGAAAACCGGAAGCCTTCAAGAAAACGTGTCTTCGCATCGTTTGACAATGTAAGAAGTGTTGTACTGGATGTTTGGGTACTCTCTATTCCAGACGAAGAGCCGCATCACGCGCTTTGTCAAGTAGAAGGAAATAGGATTACTCATGTATTTCTACGAGATGAAACTAACTGTAACAGAGGGGCAAGAATAAAACAGCATTTCATGATGGCCGTCTACGTTAAGATATAGACAATGTAGTATAAATCTGTATTCCACCGCGATAGAGGATACAGAAATGGGATAATGTTAAGTAAACTCACTTGTGTCTTATCTATTTAAATTTTGATAGGTCATCATCTCTGTGTTGTACGATGGAACAATTTTTCCCCTATTCATCAGTTGTACACACTAGACCACATTATTATAATATTATAATGAATGCACCAACTATTAAATCGGAATTCATAATGGTACCTACCAGATCGTACTCAACAAAATACCATTAACATAATCACAGAATGCATTTCCAACACATTGTTTTAAAAAAAATAATGATGAAAATAAAATATAATAAAATATATATATATATTTGTATATTCAGTGCTGATCCTTGTGATTCAAAGCGCCAAAATTAAAAATGTTTTTAAATTGTTTCACATGATAAAACAGTTCAACAGGATGTGACGTTAGTACAATTTATGAATCATGGTAATTATGAATGACGAAGACATAGCAACAATTTTTGCTACATTACTGTTTTTTTTAAAGATTAATTATGTTGATGGTATTACATTTTATTTATTAAAAAAAAAAAAAAAAAAAAAAAACACCAATCTTTTCATAAAGTGGTGTACTTTGAGAACTATACGATTTTGCAATTGTATGCGCTCTTTTGTTTTTCTTCGATGCTTTCAGTGGCAAAAGAAAATACCTGACTGCATGCAAACTACAGCGAAGTTTAATAAATAGATTACAAAATTGAATGTCATAGGATACAAATTATCTTACACGACTTGTACTATAACCGGTATCCTACGAGAACTCGTAATGTAATCTCTCTAAACAAAATGTATTTTAAATAACCAAGTAAAGACAGCTTAACTGATGGATTTGTTAAACATGACAATGTTAGTTACTTCCAAGGCAGAATAATACTATGGCAGACTTTGTAGTATAGTTCTAATGAAAATAAACTTCCAGACCTCAATAATGAAGTATCACCAACATTTATTAGAAGAGTTCAGAGATGAACTCTGATTAAGATTCTGCAAACAAGCAATGCACTACTTGCTCTGACATTAATATTTACATCTCGTATTTCATACCCTAGCAAGCACAGGGCTAGCCTTAAACCAATTGGACAAACTGCTCCCAATTTGGCCCAGCGCTAGGGTAATCTACTCTAGTCTTGTCAAGTAAAACTACCTTCTAACAGAGCCAAACTTGTAAAGTCTTGCAAGACACCAACTGACAAGCTAATGTTTATGTCTTTTCACTTAAATAGACATTGACTGTGAATCGGGAGGCCCCGCAAAAATGTTCCCAATTAGGCCCTGCATTTCATAAGACCGACCCTGGGCTAGCATCTTTGTAATGACAGTGACTCATACACGAAGTTGAGGCTTTTCCTTCAGAAATATTCATTGTAGTCAGTCTTGCAATTCAATTCAGTATTTTATTAACGTCTCAACTTTTAATATACAACAAAAATAATAAATATTACAAGTCTAGTAGTAATAATACATTGATACCAGTACGGTTTTGGGCAACATACTTCTTTGCAGAACGATCACACTGACAAAGGACACTAACGGCTAAAACCAATCCTGCTGTACACCACAGATTCTTCATAGGAGTACCGAGCAGTTTCTCTCTCAGTGCTCGCTAAAAGGCATATAGCTTTCTCATCGTTATTGGTAGTGAGATAATGATACAAGATATGCAATGGCGAATCTAGTAGGGGCCCGGCCTCATTTTTTGCAATTTAAATACCATTAAAAATATTGTTATTATTATTTTAAAAACATTAACGTTAAAGAATCCGAGGAATCGGCATCATATTATTGCCCCACCCCCACCACAAATGCAATTTTTGGACCCGCCACCATGATTCACAGGATGTGCAGCAATACTGTAATTGTATACATTGCCCTGCCCTGATCATCATCATCATCATCATCATCAATATGGACTACTTACTAATATCGGCATAAATAAATAGAATATTATAATAAATACAGATGAACGCATCCAGTAGAGAAGCAAGATGGGTGGACCAGCAATTTATACTAGGGACAATTCAATCTCACTGCTACATTTCCCCAGTTGTATTAATTATCTCACAGACGGAAATAGCGACAGCTACTGACTACTAATGTGATGAGATGTGCAAGTTATGGTCTCTTGGTCGGCTGAAAAGACAGTTATGTGGCCAATGCTTTATCGTGAGCCGCTTAAACGTTTTCATTAAATAATGTCTAGCCTGACACACATCAGGATTTGGGCTCTCAGAAGATGCTGGGCAAGACGACAATACGTGATAATTATTACTTCAGTCCTATTATAGAAAACCCCTGAAGGTTACAGTTACCTCGAATAGCTTAGGAATAAATGAAATATCAATGAACAGATAATATGTTATGTAAGACCGTCACTGGGACTCCACTTGTAGCTCAACTTACTAACTTTGATCAGTGAGTTCAAGGCTGGAAGGCAAAGGGTTCGAATCCAAGACAAGAAATGAGAATTTTAATTCCAGTATATGTTCCAGGCAAGAGTAAATACACCCATAGAAATAATCGGGAGATGTACAACTACTTACAAATGGATTCACAAACGTCATGGGTGTACGGAGTGATGTTCTGTCTAATGCAGCCAAAAAGTGGGGGGAGGGGTGGCACACACACATATTTACATTGGAAAATGAATATATACGAAATATCTAAAAAGTGGGGGAGGGGGGAGACACACGCACCCCCCCTTCCTACACCAATGTAATGGTTCACGAATGATATTCTAAGTGTCTGTGGATTTAAAAAATCCCTCAAAAGCAAACAACAACAAATATTATGTATTAGATTTTTGCTAATTGGAAATAGCAGCCCATGTTCCAGCAATTGGTTTCTTCTCTTATATTAATACTAGTATTAATCTGTCCTAGATACGCAGTCCATGAGGATCAATCTTAATTGAATATAAGGAAAAACAATAAGTTAAAAAATATAACTCATGCCATCACTTACAAGTTAAAAACAAATGCTAACGAGCAACTAGTTTTTGCGCAAGTTCAGATACAATAGGTTATGGCTACACAGATGTATCTCCCCTTAGGCCGAGTAAAATGCTTTGATGATTATTAGCCATAAATCAATGTTTGGAAGTCCTATGAGAGTATACGAAAGCTCACAGCTATGATATGATTAAGTGTGGGAAACACGGAAGAATTACACCATATACATATGTAGCTATATGTATCTCCCATGATATTACACGTACGAATTAATTATGATATCGCAATATAAAATTACGTGTGAAATATAATTATTACACTTGTCAAAATCTAGAAAACGTCATCCCAATATAGAATTACATGTGTGAAATATAATTATTACACTTGTCAAAATCCGGAAAATGTCTTCCCAATATAAAATTACATGTGTGAAATCCCGGAAAATGTAACCATTTTGATATAACTGCCACGATTTTATGAAATATAAAACAGTGAAGACGGCCATATCAGAGATACAAATATCTCCTTTGATATTATGTAATATCTGATATTACTTGTCAAACATTGAATACATAAATATCCATTGATATAATTACATGATTGTATTAAACATTGAAAACCACCATATTATAAATAGATAAATCTGTCATGATATAAATTAAGAATATCTGCAGATATTGCCCATAATAATAAATTATTTCTCTCCTTTACACGTTGAAAATGAGAAATGTTACTTAAATAAATAATACCATTAAAATAGCTGGACTATAAAGTGAGCTATACGTGCGGCAGAAAGTCTGTTTATTAGTTTAATGATTCCCCCAGCAAAAAATAAAAAATAAACATCGGCTTTTGAGTGTCAGAAAGTCAAAGCCATGTACACCATGTTTTACACGATGTAATGAACAGAACACTGAAAATAATCCCGTATAATGTTGTTTATGTTACAACTTGTATTTTGAATCTTACATATGTAAACACACTCACCCTAATATAAACAGTATCACACGACAACATTACAGCTAGCAGAGGGTTGAACTCAACATTCATAGCGGTATTACAGCTAGCAGAGGGTTGAACTCAACATTCATAGCGGTATTACAGCTAGCAGAGGGTTGAACTCAACATTCATAGCGGTATTACAGCTAGCAGAGGGTTGAACTCAACATTCATAGCGGTATTACAGCTAGCAGAGGGTTGAACTCAACATTCATA
>JAULBS010101641.1:0-31420 GCA_032355785.1 Symmetromphalus regularis
GCTTATCGGAAAGAGTAGCCTATGTGGCAGCAGTGGGTTTCCTCTAAATACATATGTCAGAATGACCATATGATTGATGTCCAATGGCCGATGATAAGATAAAAAAATCAATGTGCTCTAGAGGCATCATTAAATAAAACAAACTTTACTGCCTCTTTCTGTTATCGTGTGACCACATCTAATAAAAAGTGTACTGAGGAGGCATTATGTCATTTACAGAAAACTATTAAAATGACATGAAATTTCAGTGTCACTTATGTACGGGCATTTGTTTGTCAGAAATGTTATCAACATGTACGTATTTGATATAACATTTTTTCCACTGATTTTCTTCTGTTTAGTGATAAAGATTTGACTACACATTAATACCCCATAATACTGTCATAAACCTCCACACTTCATAGTGCCTACAATTCCTGATTTCACTCATCACAAATATTGCGATGTCTCTGAAATTAAATAGCTTTGAGCTGAAATATTTGAACATTATAATGGTATTACCACTGGCAATCAGGAAATACAATAAAATCGTTTTTTTTTGTTTTTTCATCTGTACCCTTTTTTGCAGCTGTAATCACATATATTCTGTAGAACAATAACACCTAATGTGAACATGCACTGACAGTGCTGCAATACTCGTGTGAGGAATGTTACTTGTAATTGTATATGTCTCCATTATGCCTTAATGATTGACTCATCATGATCTCATTGTTCAAATCAGATGTGAATGAATTGAAAGGTTTGTGGAATATCTCCTCATGTTGTTGTCAAGTGATGCACATTGATGAGGTTTCTGTGAACACATCAAGGAAGTGTACCTGTTTTATTCCATATGATTTATATTTGATAAAAATCTTGTTACTTTGGCTGCCTAGGAAGTACATTAATGTTCCACAGCATATACAAAATTTACTAATACATGTTTCCTGTCAAAAGATAATATTGAAGTAATTATATCACTACTGGTTCAGAAATCTGGTCCTCATATTTCAGTTTAAGGGTGTTTGACATTGTGTAACATTGTAAGTCTTAGGGATTTAAAAGAAATTATTTAATATATTAATTTAATTCTTCATATCAGTGGGTTTTTTACTATTATTATTTCAGTGTGGTTCAAAATATTGCTGATGGAAGACCAAAGGTTCGATATATTATTGCCAAAGATGATGGCCAGCACGCTTTGGAGGAAATTGTTAAGGTATTGTGAATGCATTGTTGGTATTCATCACAATTATTTATACATTGTTTGCCCATGCTGATAACAAAATCAGTAATATACAAGCAACTTAAAATGTGTAGATGTTTTCTTGTGATCATCTATAACCCAAAATATTAAAAATCTATTTAAATGTATGTATCATTTAAAATATATACTTGACTGATGTTGTCACACCATATTACCACAAGTGTTACCTGACTTACTGAACTGTTATTATAGTAATTTCATCTTTGTTTTGCAGGTTACATTGTGCCAAATGGTAAATGCTAACTGAACAAAACAATTTCAGTCTTAATATGTATGTGATGGTTTATAGTGTGTTACAATTAATTGCTTGTTTGAAGTTTGAGATGTGTACAGTATATTATATTAATTTGTTTAATATTGTCTTTTATCAGTCAGTAAGCACAGAACTTGGCACAGGAAAAGTGAAGAACATCACAAAGGAGGAAGCACTTCTCTGTAAAGATATTGAAGTGAGTTTTAATGGTTTTGTGTTAACATTTTAATATCATAAAATTAATGTCCTCGTGATTTTTTTCAATTCAAACTTAATTTGAGAACAGAAAAAATTAATCTAGTTGAGAAAGATTTCTGGATTGATATATTACATAACATTAGAGCATGGGAGGTTTCCTGTCATTTTGAAATATTTGTAGTTTTGAGATATTTTTCATTAATCATTTTGTGATATTTGCAAGTTCATGCTTAATAACTTTAAAACAGTTTCAGAATTTTAAAATTTGGAATGTCAGTTTTTGTCATATTTGTCAGTTGGGGATAAAACTACCACAATTTCATTGTTTTGTTAATTCATTATAATTTCTGATTTTGATATCATATTATTGTTTAAATCTTAATTTATTATTTTCCATAAAATTGTGATAAATGTTAACATTTTGTTTATAAACAAACTATTTTTATTATTTTTAGCAAGCAGACTTTGACATGCTCTTAGTAAATCTGAGGATGGATGCTGTGCATGTCAAAGAGAGCATGCACATCAACTGGGTTTCAGAGGGTAGCATGATTGAAAACATGCACAAAATTATCAAGGAATACAAAGATAGCCGAAATTTGCAGGTAATATTTATCTAGATATTTCATGTATATCATAACAGGTCTCTACTTATTTGCCTATTCATGTCTATTTTTTTTATTATGCTAACTCATACAACATGAAAAAAAAAAAAATTTGATGCAGTGTGTGCTTACAGTTTGTCATGATTGTAATTCCTTTTGATAATGATTATCATCCATTTTTCTATGTTTGTTTTGCATTGTTTTGGGGAGTTTAATTTTTGAAGATAAAACTTACCAACTAATATTCAGTTTCTGTGAACAAAAGTTTTGGAAAAAAACAATGTGTCATTGCAACTCTTATAAAATCTTTAGCAGAGACCATTAATACTGTGTTTTGATTGGATTAGGTCAAATTGTTCTCTGATAAAATAAAATAAACATATGCAGTACCTACTTTTACATGGTTTCACTTTTTCGAAATGCTGTTCCTTTAACCTTATAAAATACATTAAAAATAATTCTTCTACATTTTGTAGATACACTTGTTATATTTTTATTGCCAGTGTAAAATTCTTGTCATAAATAGTTTATTTTTTACCATTGTAGCCAATACGAGTAGTGATGCTTGGAAGCCCTGCCTCAGGAAAAACAACTGTAGCCAAACAACTTTGTAACTTTTATAAACTGCATCACATAAAGATAAAAGATGTCATTGATGAGGCATTAGAAAATTTGGTAAGTATCTGGTAGTTACATATTGTACAAATATTAATCAGTGATTAGTGAGCATTAAACATACAGTATTTACAAAATATTGTCTACAAAAGAAACCTGTCACTATATTGGCTACTCTTTTCAATTAGTAGCAGTTATTTAATTGCATTTTCCTTCAGATAGGACAGCACATACCACAGTTTTTTCACCATTTTGGCTGGAATGGAAAATACCCCATTGGGTCCACTGAAAATAGAGGCAGATCCAGCTGAGATTCTAGGATGTCAAGACCCTCCTTTTTGTCCATCAGTTTAAAACAAATTCTATCATAATTAGATCTTACTTTTGAGTCCAGGCCCACACTGTTAACACTGTTTTCTGAACCTTCCAAGGAATTGATCTTATGACCCACTACACTTAAGTCAGAGGCGCAGTTAATGAGCTGCTTTCAACACCCATTGATTTTTCAATTAATCTAAAAAATATGTAACCCGTTATAATGTTTGTAATGTCAACTTGTCTATACTTTTTTGAGCATCAGTGGTCCAGTAATAGGATATCAGACTCTAAAGCTGAAGACTGTGGTTGAAAACCAGTCGGAGGCTGGCTCACCCATGACTACGTGTCAAAATATTCATATTCGACATCCAATAACCAATGATTAACAGATCAATGTGCTTTAGTGGTGTCATTAAACAAAAGAAAACAAAAATATCTGTATTGGTGTCTACAGCAAGCCAAGGCTAGACGAGCCGATACAGAAGAGGCAGAAGAAGATGATGGTTCTGCTATGGAAGCTCAAGACTTGTTTGATCAGATTATGGAGAACAAGGAAAGCAATGGTGGTCGCATTGATGATCAGTTCGTTATCCGCTTCTTCCGTGAAAAACTTCACTCCATGCCTTGTCAGAACCAGGGCTTCATTCTCGATGGCTTTCCAAAGACACAAGACCAAGCCAAGGAATTATTTGCTGGTGATATATAACTTTATGATATTTTGTCTTCTTAATTTATTTCTTTTCTGTAGCCAACATACAGTGTTACTTTTATCTAATTTAGTAGGTATCTGTAAGTGAAGTGATTACTGAATAATTATTTTAAATTGGATTCTTCTTGAACGAAACAGAAAATTATGGACTGAAAACGAATAATATAAATGAGCTTTATAATCACTTTTACAGTCTGTTTAAAACCTGAATTTGAATATGTTAACCATAATTTTTCTTTTACTTTGAAAAATACTGCATTCTGATTAGATATCTAACTTAATAACCAGGTTTCAAATCATCATTAATACTGTGCTAATGTAATTGGGCCACTTTACATGTTTTATAGTTATGGTAGAATGAAGATATACAAACACATAACTTAAATTTTAAATTGTTAAATGTTACATTTAAAACCTCACACTAATGCATTGGTTTTAAATATCATTTAGTGTTTTCAAATCCATGATAAATTACTTAAACATTTTAACTGAAATGTGCTTATCTTCTAACTGAAGAATGCTTTCACATGGAGAACTACATAAAGTGTGTGATGTTTCGTTACTCATAGGTACCTTCTTTTAACAGTATTTAAACTACATTTAAATTAAATTTTGTGCTTAAATCCTATGAACAATTCCCTCTAGTGTTGTAATTTTACTGTTCTGCAGGTGATGAAGATGAAGATAGTGAAGAAAGTTCCAAGGACACTGCCTTTGATAAAACCATTATGCCAGAGTTTGTAATATCTTTTGAAGCCACAGATGAATTTCTTAAAAACCGCGTGATGAACCTTCCCGAGTCTGTCGTTGGTGGCACACATAACACAGAAGCTGGCCTGTTGCGGCGTTTAGCAGAATACAAGGCTCTCAATACTGAAGATGAAACAGTGCTCAATTATTTTGATGAGCTTGAATTTCATCCTCACAAAATTGGTTTGTTATCATAAAACGTACCAATATCTGTAAATGTTTTTTTTGTTGCTTTTTTAATTACCTGATTTTACTGTTAATTTTAGTCATTCCATCTGAAAAGAATTTAGGAACCTCAGAATATGTATCTCCAAAAAGTAATGTTTTATCTATTTATATTCAGTGAAATATAAATCCACCATGCTTGTTCATCATTTACTAATTGCACTTGTACATTAGTGATTATGTTTAAAAGTAAATTCTGAATCAGGCCTAAGGGGAGAATATACTTGAACAACTTTAATTCCCTTATAAAAATTATTAGTAGCATTATTTTGATGATGCTAATGATTAAGGATTTTAATTATAAAATATAAAAATCTGAATGTTACAAATTTTGTACATTAAAAGATTAACAACATGAACTTGAAGTCAAATGTGTAACATGTATTTATTCAATACACTTTATAAAAATACTATTTTATGTCATTTGAATCTTGACATACAAAATACTTTTTATTTTAATGTTTTATTTATTTTACAGATGTAACGAAAGACATATCAGAGATGATGCAGGACACCACAGAAGTATGCAAGAAAATCATTGGCAGTCCCAGGAATTATGGTTGGCATTTTATGCATAAATTTAACTACACCATCTTTTTCTCACCATGAACATAATATATTGTAAATAACTTTTATTTCTTTAAATCAACCACGGACATTATGCAATGTTACACTGCTTGACACTGATAGTAACTTTGGCACAAAATTCTTAAAACAATTTTTCTAAAAGTGAATTAATAATTTAAAAAATAGGAAACACAAAAACATGTTGCAAATGAATGTGCAGGCTACATGCCTCATATATATATTTGTCTTATTCAGGTCCAACACCTGAGGAGTTGGAAGAAATTAAACGAAAGGTGGAAGAAGAACGATTGAAAAAAGAAGCAGAGTTAAAGGCAGAGCAGGAGAGACGAGAGGCTGAAGAGGCAGCTGAAAGGAAGAAGAGGCAGGAAGAATGGGTGAGAACAAAGCACTGTGCTTTTAAAGTGTTCTTCTTATATGTCAGAATTTTCCTGTTCATACTATTAAATTCCTCACACACTTCAGATTAGTTGAATTAAAATGTAAAAACTAATTTTCACAGGTGTTCATTCAACATTGTAATGATTAATTTAAATGTGTATACAATCCTTTTTGGTTATGATGCTACAGACAAACATTAAATACCTCTAGTCACTGTTATAGTAGTAATTAATTTGTACAGTAAACAGTTGTCAGTAGCAAACGTTTCTGAATTAATGCAATTCATATTAATTTTTAATTGTTAGTAAAAACTAAATCTGCAGTCTTAAAGTATTACCAAAATTGTTTTCCTTTCACAAATCATTTATATTAATTTGTTAAAATATAACATTATGTAACCATATAAGTTCCACCTTAATACATTCTCAGTACTATTCTAAGGTAGGAACATGCTAAATCACTTGCTAGTATAATCAGGAAGATGTTGAAGAGTTCTGAATGAATACTTCACAATAGTTTATTTTTTCCAAACAAAAAACAAATCAACAAACTGTTGTGCTTTTATTGTTAAAAATAAAATAATTTTAAGCAGTCATCTATTAATTTGCTTGTTGTTTCAAATTATATTGAAGATACTGATCATAATATGTTTGAATGTCAATATTAACGTGATGTGTTTAGCCTTTGTAAGATGAAGTCATTTAACCAGGATATTGGTGTGTTGCACACTTGTCAACCTGTGGTGAAAGTATCATTTGGAATAACTCAATGTCGGTATCTGATAATTACATCTAAATGATGATACTAATAGTCAGATATATTTTTATTACTCAACTTTTAGAAAATCTTACAAAATTTTCCGAGCAGTATGATTCTTTGATATTTATAAATGTGAACCACAGGTACCAAAAACATGTCGGTATGCATGATGTACACATCATTACAGATCCTGACCAACCATAATGAATAGCAACATCTTACTCTGACGTTTTATAACTTACAGGCACAGCGATTGAGTGAGGTTCGACGTGAGGAATATGAAATGTTAGAGGCGAAGTCAGTTCCATTAAGAAACTTCCTCATGAAGCATGTCATGCCAACCTTAACACAAGGTCTCATCGACTGTTGCAAGGTCCGACCAGAAGATCCAATTGATTATCTTGTAAGTCAAATAATCATTCTCATTTCAGAAACGGTATTTATGTTATTAAGAGGTAGGTCATAGTGACATTTAAAACCGAAGGCTTGTTTTTGTTTGGCACATCATTTTGGAAGATAGCACAATGTTGATGTCACGTTTGTTAAACACCAATTCAAATTCCTACATGGCCTAATTACATTTAGAGGTTGTTTAACGCAGGTTTATAGCACAGTTTTTAAAGTAGATAGCTAACCAGAATCCATTATTTTCTAAAATCACAGTAGATTAAAGTTTTATCATTTATGCCATATATATATTTTTATTTTTTTAGGCGGAATATTTATTCCAGAATAATCCTCAAGTTGACTAAAGACATTTTCTCTGGAGAACAAAGTTATTACAATGTGAAACAATGAAAATTTAATCAGCAAACGTGGACTACATATGACCCAGAAGATTTCTATCTGACCTGCAGGGAAAAGTGTTAAAAGGAATATATAGAAATTGAACAATTTTTACTTGCACAATCTGTGTAATATGTTCACAGTTCAAAAAAGAACCTTTGTGGGCACAGACTTGTGATATCTACAAATATCTTTTGAAAAATAAATATCAAGTAAGAGAATATTGAAGTTCCAACTGATACATGTATATTTATGTAAATAATTATGTACAATTACATTGTTAAAATTATAAATGTTATTTGTATACAACTAATGTCAAAATTTACTGGAAATAACTTGTAATCATAGCCAATTTGTGATGTGTAATGTAAATTATTTCGTAACATTTTTATTTCCATTTTACCCATTGAATTTCAGAGATTTTTCTTTCATTAAAAATTAGATATATTTATGATAGATTCTAGCCATACCCACTCCCATATTTTTCTATTATACCTGTCCCAGTTTTAGGGTATTTATAACTGACTTTCATGAGTTTCTATTTTATTAAATTAACCAATATTGCTTTAACCCCTAAGTGTCCTTATAGCAATAACTTTATTTCATAATATAGTTACATCCCTATTAGAAGTTTATTTTAACAATGTACATTTAAACTAGCTTATGGTAACTTTTTTAGTTGTACTTGTCTGTGATGTTTTCATGTTTTTTGTCATGGAATTAAGAGTTTATTAATAACAAAATATACACTGTGTTTTGTTTATTTTTTATCTATAGATGGTTTTTACAGCATTATTATTATTATTATTTTAATGACATGTTTGTGAATGTTAAGAAACACAAAAATAATGACCGTAGAAACAAAAATGAGAGGCCTACTTTTTCATTTTCATATGATCCAAGTATTGAAGAGAGAAAGTGTTTTCATGAAACCTTCCAAGTGAACATTTTGGATAAATGGAGCTATATATATATATATAAAAAAAATCCCCAGCATATTTGACATACTGTTACTGATTGATACAATTTTATAATAGAATTTCTATTTCACTTATACATGAACTGAGAACTGTATAAAACTGTTTTTCTGTTAGATGGACTTAGTGGGTTTTGTGAAAAAAACATTTTCACTACAGTTTGCCTTCACGACTGGTCACTAGTAATAATTTAATTTTTTTCTATATTACCTGGTAATCACTTGTTTCTTTATCACATTATAATATACCATGACCAACACACAAGTCTGCCAACTGTAATGAATGTTAAACTTTATTAAACACTGATAAACAACAAAACTATCAAATGGAACTTTATTTGTCATTGATTTTTAAGTATAAAGTTCATTTAAAATAAATAGCATTCATAAATGTAACAATCTTTGCAACGTAACTAATTTTGGTCCATTGGTTTCTCCTTGTAAATATTCTGCAGACAATTACATAACCATAACTGTGAAGTAAAGGGTTGTTCACAATTCTCATTATTTTCCTATTCGTAAACTTAAGAGCATACAAATATTTGGATATCTCTCCCCACAAAGTTGTACATATAAAATGTTAATTTTTAAAAAGGTTTCAGTTAACATTTTAATGAATAATTTATATTTGAATGCTGTCCATGATCCCCTCCACCCTAAGTGTTGAGTGTGTATGAATAGAAAAATGTTGATCATTGTGAATAACTGTCTATTGGAAATCTATGAAAAACTACAAATGATATATTCTAATTCCTATGAGAACAAACATCAACAGAAAACAATTAGCCAGTTTTTTTTTCATGAAATGATTTCCACTAATTTTTATAAAGGCTTATTCAAACAGTACAATGCACTCTGCATCCACATATGCAGCATTTTCTGAAATCTAGCGTGTGCCTAATAGCCAATATGCATCCTTTATGAAAAAAAGTTTTTGCCTAGTAATGCAATCTTTGCCTCACCTGTATTGAGAGCCTTAATTCTAATAGCAAATTAAAAAAAAAAATGATCTTAATAAATATGTAACAAAAAATAAAACTTGTATAGAAAGGAATAAAATTACATGCTTGAACACATAACACTTCATGAAGTTCAAGCTCTGATAAAGACAGTTACAGTACTGATTGAATTATATTGAATTATAAAAGCTTGGATGAAACACAAAACTCAATGCAGACACTTTTGCATGTTGGAGGGTGATCTAGCTCAATCCAGTTTTGTGATTTCAAGTAAAACGTCACAAGTTTGTACCTAAAATAATGTAACAAAAATGTCCTGTCATTGAAATATGTACATCTTTTCAAAGCAAATGTTCTAAAATAACATATTAACAGCCTAAAATATCTTAACACCATTAGTCTTCTCGCCATCAAAAAGCAATGAAAACAAAGATATTTTTTATTAGTAAGTATTGTGGTTGGATAAATCTCATTTGATACTTTGAGCCCACCAAAACAGCAATGTCCACATCATTTATGTAGTCCTGATAAAATCCATTGTAAGTGATGCCTATGGTTCAATCCTTTGATCTTAATCAAATAAATATATTTCAAAATTTCATTTAATATCACTTTATAATAAAAGTAGATTTAATTAGGTACTAAATGAAAAAAAAAAAGTGTTCTGCCCATTTCTAAACGTTTCCTTCCTTTGTAATATTCATATTACTGTTGATGTTGTATTAACTGTAACTGGATTATTAACTACAATATACCAATAAAGTATCAATGTTCAGAGTTAAAATGAGTTTTAAAAAAATGGCTGTTAAATAATGATTTAATGCTAAACAGGCAATTTTTTATACACACCTAAACCAGCATGTAACATTCTTAACAAAAAAAGGAAAATGTATTTATGTGACACCCACACATAACAATAGGAAGATATATCACAATCATTACAAACACATGCATGTGACAGTCATTATAAATAAATTAAACATAACAATCAGTTTTATATTTAAAATACTGTTAACCATTTTTACATAAAACATTTGAAGTGCATAAATGAACTATATATACTAATTTAGCTTAACCTCATAATGAAAGTGATAACAAGTGAATATAGAAATGACATTTTTTTAATAAATATTAAATCCAATAAAGGATTATAAACAAATAATAATAACAACAACAATAATGATAATAATAGCAACATTTATAACACCAATAATAATGAATAGATATAAAATCTTTATACATGAAAACCAGTTTTTTAATGAAAATAATTAAAGTTATAGAATAGCACACTAAAGTAAATAATTAAAGTAACATTAACAAATGTTCAACATATTATAAAGTCGAAAATGTTTTTTATATAATGATATGGAAGATGAATATAATTTTAAACTTATTTGTTCCATGTATAACATTTAAGAAAATAATATATCCCACATGTTGTTGAAACAGATCCAGTACATTTACATTTATTTAGTTATGTAGGCCTAATAATGAAAAAGTTAACATAATATGTAACATGTTCCATAATCCACCCCAAAACCTGGCAATGCATAATTCTTGAGAAGGCCATGTTCTGAATTGACCAAAAAACCTAAAAATAAATTCTGCTAAACATAAACTTGTTGACTGGCAAGTTTGTCCATGAATGGTCTAATTACAGTACTAGTGCCAAAATAAAAAATCAGTCCAAATGTAATGGATATTGGGAGTGCCGGCAAAGCTTTCCGGTATATAGCCAGAAGAAGTAGTGTGAAACAAAGACCCTGAAATGAAAAAGTTCTATGTTTAAAATATGTCATACATTCAATATTTTTTAAGTTTCCTTTTTGTACAGAAGTGGAGTGAGAGTACATGACCAGCATATAACTTTAAATTAATAATTAAAATGTTGAATGCAGTTCTAGGTTGGGTGTACAAATAAATAAGTAATAGTTATACCCACACTTTATGAGGTGTATCGGTGAATATCCTACAGTTTTGGTTGTGGGAGCTCTGAGGTGAAGCCGAGGAGATACACATGACCAAAACTGTAGGATATTCACCAATACACCAAGTAACTGTTGGTATAACTTACTTATAATCCAACTTCTGGTCAAGTTATTAAATTAAAATGATACAAATCGTCTATAATATAACAATAATAAGTTTTATAAACACAACAGAGCTGAAATTTGTGAACAAAAAAAGCTCTCAATTTCGGGGCCCAGTTTTCAAACTACAATCTTGATGATATGTACATGCGCACGTGTTTCACATGCACGTGCTAGACAGTATCATAGAGAAAGATACGAAAATAATCGTTAAATTCTGTTATTTCCCGTAATTTGTGTTACTCTAGAAAATGGATCGACTAAGAATTTTAATCTGCATTTTACCAACTCGTTTGAGTAGGATAAAGAGCTGGTTCATGGTGTCAGTGGACCGAAGTTCAAGTCCTCATAAGGCAAATTATTTTAGTTTGTCTTTGATTTCTATGTACATGTATTTCAATGTATTGTCACATTGATGTTATAGTAATATAAGGTTAAGTATGCAGATTTAATGTCTATGTAATGAGTAGTGTAAAATATTCTTGCAGTTGTAACTGAAAAGTGAAGGTGTACCAGTGAATACTCCTACACTTTAAACAAAAGAAACCATGACAACGAGGATGGAAGTGGGGTATAAATGTTGGTGATAATTATTGTGAAGAAGTTGTAAAAATATGTAACCATACACGTGTTGCATCCAATTAATAAGAATGTTCTTCACTCCAATTTACAATGTTGCCACATTTCCATTGTTACTATAAATATAATAATGACTACAAAGGATTTTTCAACATATAATCTAAAAGGTATTTAAATAGGAAGAAACAAAATTTGTTTCTTCATATTTAAATACCTTTTAGACATTTAATGTCTTATGAAAACATTTTGCCACTTTGGAGCAAACTGGTGCCCATGGAATTTACTAACAGGAAAGAAACTCAACAGAATTACTCAGTTTTAACATTATACCTCAAGCTAGATCCGGAAAAGGTAATGGACATCATGCTTTAAATTAAATGTGTTCATTGTATATAGGCTAATTTTAATTTGTTATGTGTTAATTTGTTCAGTATACTGGTGCAGCTGCATTAAAACTAAACAGTAATCATCAATATTTTCAAGTCAATCACTACACCATATTCTTTCATGATTGTCCCATAAAATTATACTGAAATGCTTTTCTTCATTTATTGATGTTATCAGAAGCATTTCAATAAATAAAATCAAAATAAGACTGAATTCATTGTTAACCAGTCAAAATACACTTGTTAAGTACAAGTTTTATATATTTATAGGATTTGAAACCAACACTCTCTAGACTTCAACTATTTATGTTTTTATATATTTATAGGATGTGAAACCAACACTCTAGACTTCAACTATTTATGTTTTTATATATTTATAGGATGTGAAACCAACACTCTCTAGACTTCAACTATTTATGTTTTTATCTGTGGCACACTGTAGGTCTCACTGTATTGGTGTTGGGTTTTCTAAATATGCTAACAGAAGGCTCTTATAGGACTTTAATTTATCATTCCAAAAATTCAGATTGAAAATAAACTCCATATAACTGAATTATTTTAAATATAGTCACAAGAACTCTGCATATATTATTACTTACTATCAAAATAGCAACAAAGCATGCCAAGGTCGTATTCCAGTCTCCATCTGTAGATGCTTTCCCAACAAGAACAGCATAAAATATAAAATCTCCAAGACCAAGTTTAACACCTCCTGTCAAATAAAAATGTGATTTTAATTCTGAATCAATACATTTATAACACGATATCTGAATAGATGTTTGATAAAGGTTTTGGCATTATGCCCTGTGTTAGTGAGGCAGCAAATTTTAAAAATCATATATGGAACACACGGGAATTTGTTGTTGTGAAAGTTATATTTAAAACTGTTCCTTCCGTTAAAAAGAGTAAACACAAACACATGAGTTCTAGATCCGAAGGACTTTAATAGATATAGGTAGTATATACTACAACTGGACTGAGGGCTTCAAACAGAAGGTCCACTCAGTCTAAAATACAAAAACAACCCCTTAATTTATTATTACATTATAAAACTCCAGTATAACACCCATAGTATAACCCTGATATATAGTAAAGAAACAAAATAGAAAAGAAACATTATATTAATAATGGACACACACAGATATAACTAAAGTAACAATGTCAATCACCAAGTGAGTATCCCCATAAGCCAATATTTATACATCAAATTCTTAATCATTCACTGAACTTATTAACCACTGATACAGTTAATAGGCCAGAGATTCAAGGAGAAGTTATCTCAGGGCAAAAATACCAGTTTAATATTCCAGATAAAATCCACAATAATTATAATATCAAGTTAGACATGACTTCTTGTCGAAGTGACATGCATAAGACATTAATTATTCATAAGTATACAACCATTCTACACTTGTGGCACTCGAGCAGGTACTTTTAATTACAAAATAATGATATAATATGTGATTCACAAAGTTAATTAAACATAGTATAATGTATCACAAAATTGTGAATATATTTTCATAGAATACTACTGTAAGTGCTTAGTGTCACAATTAACATCAGTTATTACATTGTTCAAAACTATACAGAAACATATTAAACATGTAAAATACAATAATATATGGTGTCAAAAGCACTTACCCCACCAGAATAACTTCTTTTAACAATCTACCCCATTGGTTTATTTGGATTGAACTTGTGAGTATAATTGAACTGTCCTGTACTGGTTAAATATGTGTCTGTGACTGCCAAGGGTCATGCAATCGTATTAATACATGAGCCCTGGCACATGGCCCAGCCTCCCTGTATCAAGACCATCCATATTTATGATAAACCATTTTGATTGGTTGCTAATATTAGGGTTCCAATTCCTGACTGTACTTGTAGCAATAAAATAATAACACAGAGATCTGAAAGTGATTTAAAATGAATGCATCTATTCCATTCCCTTACATATATGACATACTATAGTCTGTTTACAGTACTTGGAACATGGATATTTGTCAGTTACTTTAGTTTGTGTGAACCTAGGCGAAAAAGGACTAGAGTTTTGGAAATAGCAAAAACATTCTATGTTCAAGTTTTTTTTCATTACTTTGATAAATAATAATTTAAAATATTACCCATTCACTTGTACAGTAAAATCAAAAATATTTCACAACGAGAATAAAACATGGCAGATGAGATCATTACAAGGTGAGGTAACTCTAACCATTTTAACATTCGGAACATCTCGGTCATTACCAGTAATATTCGTATCTCGTTCATTGTTTTTGCTTTAATAAATAAATCTTTGCAAATATGACATTGATATTAAATTGTGATAAATATATTTATAAAATAATAACAGCGTACCATAAATATAAATTATACAAATAATTACTTAACACCCCCATTTTTATATGGATTTGTCTGACATCTGCAGAAAATAAAAGATTGTGGTCATAGTAACGTCAGCTCGAAATGCAAAAACAATATTTTCGACTGCTGTTCAAACAATACAGAACCAATAAACACACCAATCTAAACCAAAAATAGGACATTTTTCTTATTTTGAAAAACATCAAAATTTTGGTTGTTATTCGTCAACATCCATGTTCCAAGTAGTATAAACAGACTATAGTCAAACCATTTCATAATGAAATCATCACCTGGAGATCATTGAACATTCATTCATTTTCTTATTTATTTCGTAAAACAAGTCTTAAACAGTCACAAACATTTGCAAACTAACTGAAATAAACTTGACACTAAATGTCAAAAGATTAAAAAATATTTTTTTTAAATAATCTGTAGAAGTTATAATAGTAATAACTACAACATCATGGGCACCGGCTTTGCTTTCACAAGCCATGAAATTACAATGGTGTCATTACCTAAACAGAATTTCATAATGATGTCACCAGTTAACATTTCCTTCTTAATGTTTCTGAGATTAAACTACAAACAGTAAATTAGAATAGGGTTAATCCTATTAGGTTTTTCAAGTTGCTGACATGCATGTATTGGGTGGTTATAACAAAACTAAATTTGTGATGTAAAAAACTATCCCATTCAACAACTTTATTTGCTTTAATTTGTAAACACATATTGTAATTTTTATTGTCATAACCTAACCCTTTTTAAACTGATTTGACACAAATCCATGGTTTGAAGAATAACAATTTACATTTTTAACTACATGTATAATATGATTTTAAATGGGAATTTCTTTTAAAATTTATACAATTATTCATAATTGTGAGGCTATAGAATATCTTATTTTGATTTAAACAGTATTTATTTCTGTTTTAGTGTGGTCAGGAATTATTAAAAATTAGAAACAAAAAAAGCTTATATTAAGATTTATTACCATGGTGGAAAAGAAATTCTGGGCAGTACATCTTCCATAACTTCCCTAGGAAGACCGCTATTGTTTGATCTGTTTTTGAAAAATGCACGTGAATTGTAAATTTGAGTGTTTATGGTCATGACTATACAGGAAGATTATTGAAGTTCAGTTTCTTAACAACTATTGAAGTTAGATTGAGGGTATTAAATACAATAACCTATTTGACACTCAAAATTAATTCCTCAAAACTTATAAATGACTATCTATATCTCCCTTAGTACCATCCTCACAACGTCAGGGGTCACACGAGTGCGTGGGACCCCTGACAAATAAAGTTAATAAAAACCTGGGCTACTTACGGCACCATCATTTTTGATGATATCACTTAAAAATATGATTTAATCAGATCGCTTATTTTATAAGCCAAATCGGCAACTGTCATGTTCTTGTGGAAAATTCCCCAACACATCGTGAAGTTCCTTTTTAACAGTGAAACTATCATTAAATATAAAGCGCCTATTCTTTGGTAACAACTGTCATTATTTAGCATTTTTGGTATTACCTTTGAAACAGACGTTTCCGTTTGTTTTTTTCCACTTTTGATTCATTATTTACATTGATACGGTGAAGGGCGATGCACTGAAAGCCGAATTGTGATCTTTTCATGATGAGAAACATCCAATCAAAAACTGTTTTCTCGGCCTGGGTTTTTATGAACTATATTTGTCAGGGGTTCCACGCACACATGTGACCCGTCTTTAGGACGATGCCTTCTTACTTACTTTCTTCTTGACCTTCTTCTTGACTTGATTCTTGACTTCCTTCTTGACTTGCTTCTTGACCTTCTTTTTGACCTTCTTTAAATACATTGGGAGATTGTGGTAATAAGTCATCCTCTGAGTTATTAGTTGTTTTAATTAACAATTCAAATAATGATAAATTCAAATTTTGAAACCGGACTCATATGTTAAGTACTTTAATGAAGTTTAAACCAGTGTACAAACACAATTTGTGAAAGATGACATCATTAAGATGTTTTTTACTTAAAAATTTGAGTATTAATGCTGGTGCATTGGGTCCAGAGATTTCTGTATATGGAAGGGGAGATAAACTTAAGAACAGTTTGGTACTGCTTGTTTGGTCTGAAATTTTCTGATATAATCTTTATAACTAATCACAGGTTATAGAAATTAAAAAACATTTCAATTTTTTTTAGTATTT
This sequence comes from Symmetromphalus regularis, assembly GCA_032355785.1. Lineage (NCBI taxonomy): Eukaryota > Metazoa > Mollusca > Gastropoda > Neomphalida > Neomphalidae > Symmetromphalus > Symmetromphalus regularis. The sequence continues at coordinate 16,973 of JAULBS010101641.1, forward strand.
GTAAAATGTTCAACTGTGAATTTCTCAGAATTTCTCAAATGTCTCACATGACCTTGTGTTTCTCTCTGAACTTTTTTTTTTAGAATGACCAAAGAAGCATCCCCTGTGTGAAACACTTAGATGTTGGATGAGGTTCTATTCCAGTTTTACCTGTGTCATCGCATGCTGGACTTTCTTCTGTTTTCTTTTTATCTGTGTTATCTTCATCAGTCACTGTCACAGCTTGTAACATCAACATCGTTGCTGCTAGAAACATTAAGTGATTGTCATACATGATAAAAATACAATACTGTAAAATACTTTATTTTTATGTGGAATGTATTTTAGTCTGCCTCAAAAGTTAGGTACCCATAAATATAACCCAATTATGTATTAGCTAAACCATTTTTGAAAAAAGGGGTATGTAGTATATGTTGTAAAAAGAAAACTTACAATAACTTTTTATAAATATAATGACTTAAAAGGGGATTAATCACGATTTCCCCTTCATTTTTGTACAAATCAAAACACTACTTAAACATAATTATTCCAGTCATCTGATTATAAATATAATAAAACTTCTTTCTGCTTTTGTGTGAAAATAAAAAGATTTGTTTAGCTATGAATGCATCTAAAAAGAATATTTACAATTTGCGAACAATCATCACAGACAGTTTTTTTTTATAGAGCACAAGGTACCACAAAAATGGCTATGTTTACATCTGCCAGGATCCGTCTGTTAAATATAAAAAAAACCATTTTCCATAACTTCACTAGGGAGACAGCTGTTGCTTAAGCTGACTGACTGTTTTTCACAACTGCACGTGAATTGCAAACAAGAGTATTTATTATAAAAATTGTCATGACTATACAGGAAGATAAAAAAAAGTTATACTGAGGATATTAAATAGAATAACCTACTTGACACTCAATATTATGAATTATCCATAATCCATCAAAACTGACTGTCTATATCTCCCTTCTTACTTACTTTCTTCTTGACCTTCTTCTTGACCTTCTTCTTTACTTGATTCTTGACTTGCTTTTTGACCTTTTTCTTGACCTTCTTTAAATAAATAGGGAGGTCAGTTATTAGTTGCCTGGCCTGTGTTCATGATGATACTGCTTACTGATAACAGTTGTTGTTTCTGATTACAATGAAATTGTTTTAATAACAATTCAAATATTAATAAATTAAAATTTGAGAAACTTCTCATATGTTAAGTATTTTAATTTTACTGAAGTTTAAACCAGTGTACAAACACAATTTGTGAAAGATGACATCATTAAGATATATTCTTTACTTAAAAATTTGAGTATTAATAAATTTAGTAACTGGTGCCCCATTTGGTCTATAGTTTCTATATATGTACAATTTGTTAGCTATATACCTTAATTAAGTATCAGGTGGTTAGTTCATAATGTTATATAACCACCTATTGTTCAGGTGGTTCGTACATTATTATGTCACATTTTTCATAATGTACACTTTTTAGTAATACCTCCTAATGTGTCAGGTGTTTACATGTTATGTAATATTTTTCATGATATACACATTGTTTGTAATATGGTTTTATCATGTACATTTATTATTTGAATCCACCTGCCAGTGGCATGTTGTATTACATAATATGTAATATATTCATATTTTATTTCGTTTTAAAAATAAAAACGGCCATTTCAATTCTAATCTCCTTTACTGGTTGTTTTTGACTATTGTACAGTTTACTGGTAACAAAACCACACTTCATAAAAAAGTTTATTCAGATTACAACTTTATTTATTATCAAAGTTCATTACATGATCAACGATGCACAAGCAAGGTTATTTATATTCCTTGAACAGCTATATAACAAAGGTTTCTCTTTTAAGAATGGGCTACAAATGTTACATGTATTACATGTAAAATGTATTTTTCACTCGCATCATTCCATTCAATAAGTAGGAAACAATGTTTATTATGGAGTCTAATAACCTTTCTAAGCTACTAGCCCCACAAGTGAATGGAATTATTTCTAGTAATTCTACATCTGCATCTTGTATACTCACCTCGTAAGCTAGGTGAAGATGCCAGTTTTCCTGGAGTTGATGATCTAAAATGAACAAATTATCGAAAGTATTACACATAATCATAGTACAGTATTTGTAATACTTATAAAAAAATATATATATATATATATAATGTTGTACTATTTATAAATTATTATAATTATATAAATGAATCAATTATTTTTTATAATTATCAGTTGGTGAATTTGGTGAGTGGCAGAACTAGCACTTATAGTTATACTGGAAAATTTTAAGGTTAATTGTGTCAGCTATACTGTCAGACACTTGTAATTTTAATTAAAACCAACATTTCTATGTAAATTTGACTCAATCAGCTTAAACTGGTATACTGCAGAAACTGGATTAAATTAAATAATAAAAAGCATACTATATAAAACCAATTGTCTGGGGAGCTGAAAAGAGGGGTAAAGAGGCGATAAGAGGGGAGGGAAAAGGGGAACAGGAAAAAAGATGGAGAAAAACAGGAAGACGAGGGAACAATGGAGAAAAGAGAGGAAAAGTGAGAAATTCCTGTATTCCTGACAGTAGTTTTGCAGGGTTCCATAAATGAAAGGAATACAGAGGATTAGCTTACATAACTCTACATAAACAGTTAAAACAGTTGTCATGCATTGTACAGTCTGATACAACACTATATAGCTGAAAGCATAGGAAACCTGTTAAGGAAGTGACTGTGGAACTCTGCTAATTGGCTCTGAGTCATCACCTAACTTGACAATACGTGTCTACACATAGGCAACAGTATATGAAGATAACATTAAAAATGAACTTATGAAATATACAATAATTTTGACATGAAATGTTTGCAATAAATGGTACTAAAATTCTCAACTACAGGAAATGATACTTTTAAAAATTTGTAATGCTTCATTATAAAATACTGTAAACAAAAGCCACCTGTCAATAACGGTCAACTGTCTTAAGCTGTCATGTTTTATCACTATTAAGTGCCTGCTTAACACAGTTTCACTCTCTTTGCATGTGTGTGATTAAATAAAATGTAATATATGCTTTACTCTTAACTCATAGTGAATTACAGGTAGTATATACATGTACATGTATATAATACATGAGTCAGTATTTCATTTGTGTCGATATTGTTTTTGGACCTAACTTGGATTTTACATAGAAAAGTACCTCGTTGAGTCGATATTAATATTATGAGTCACAATTTTTTTTTTTATCAAATAACGGCGATGAATCGTAAGCACTTAAAAGACCATAATTTTTTTTTGCCAATGTATGTAAATGGTCTTGATTGGTAATCACTGTTAGCCTGCAAGTGAGATAAATGACAGAAGTTATCTAAAACATTACTGAGGGTATTAAAGTGCCTTATTGGTCTTACAATAACACCAATTACGTTAGTTGATTGTTAATGAAAGAAACATATCAAGATAATGAACTTTAAAAAATAAATAACAAAAATAAATTTAGAATGGAAAATCAAAGGAGTTAACTAAACAAGCCCAAAATAAATGGTTAAAGAAAATGATAATAAAAGACAAAATTAATAAAATTTTTGTTAACAATTAAAGTATTTTGTAAAAGAAACTTTCAATATTTCAAACAAAGCAAATATTTTTTCACTTCACCTGGAATGACTTCCAAGGCCCTAATAAAATGGAGGACATTACATAAATACAGAACAAAAAAGATGATATAAAAAAAATTAAGATACAGTAAATAATAAAATGAATGTAACCAACAAATTAATGTGAGAACTATATACACGGGAATTAATCAATACATTTTAATTTTACCAACAATTTAAGAAAATGACCAAGCCTCCCCCATTAAAGAATTTACTTTTTTTTAATATGTCACTGTTGACCTAGAAATTGATCGTTATATTATTCACTATTTTTCTGTGATTAAATTCTTCAAAAATTGAATAGTTCAATGGGGTGAGTTAGTAGTTATCTTCCCATAGGAAGCACCTAAGTGACAAGGACAATTCCCGACTTGACAACACTAAACGAATGGAAGAAAAAACACAGAAATGGGTGGCACTTTGTAGAGCTTAGAACAAAAGTCCTACTTTGGACTGGCTTTGTGTCCATACTTGACCATTAAGCCTTAAAAAAATATTTTACCATATGTAACCAACTTTCTCGAGTCTCTGCTGCTTGCTCAATAAAAAACAGCATTAAAAATTACGTTATAATTATGGAGATAGAATTTTCACTGACTGAACCTCAATAACTTAAATTCCTCCCATCTAAATATGTAGATGACGTCATTCTCTAAATGTTTACTACCTCGAGGTAAGTATTTTGTAGATATTTACTTGTTTGGTCTTTGTTCCAAATATATATATTAGTGCATCAAAGACTAAATAGTTAGCTATGTGTATGTGTTCAAACCTAATTATGACATGTCCCATTATTTTGTTAATCCTTCTGAAATTCAGTCTGTTGTAGGTCCACGTGTCACTTATTGAGTAAGTCACAACTTTTGTTTGATGTGTTTGTAAATGTTGGGAAATTACCATATGCACAAATCTAATGATTTGGTGTCTGGTGGTCTAATTATATTATTAATTTATTTTTTCGTAATAAATGTTTTATAAAAACCAAAAACCTTCAGAAAATACTTGAGACCATTAAAATAAAATAAATGACGTCACACTTAGCCGATGACGTAGGTTGACGTCTGGTGCTCACATCGATTCGCTTTGAAGAATTCAACTTCTTGTATGAACTGATGGGAAAAGGTATGTACTTCTCAATAATTCCCCAATCATTGCGTATTGAAAACTTTGAACGATTTTATATTCAAATGTAATTAGACAGATTTCCGCTTGATATTTTTATATATTTTGTTATAGTTGTTATGTTGTTCAGGAACCGCCTACTGCTTATTGGTTATTGATTTGCAGTATGTTCAGTTTGCGATGTATTCGATGCAATGGTGCTAGGCCCTGCAATTTGCTGAGAACAAATATGTTTCGGTTTCCGACCAAAACATTACAAGAAATATCTAGACATATAATAAAATTGCCAACTTACGCGCTTATTACATCCCATTTCACAATAAATCTCACAAAATCCACGTATTTTCGTCTGCCACTGCTGCTACATTAAAAACAAATGGCGGTCGAACAAATACGTCACAAATACAAAACTTTTACCCCGTGTCGCTCTATCGTTGTTTATTTTGTTTGCTTTTTTATGTTATTATTTTTTTTTACAAATTATTGTTATTATGAGTAGTAGTAGTAGTAGAATAAATTTTATTATTATAAATAATATTATTAAAAAAATATTATTATTATTTTATTTTATTTTATTATTATTCTACCATGACTTTGAAAAAACAATACTGGATTCTGATTGGCTATCTACTTTAAAAACCCGGTATTAAACCTGCGTAAAAGTAATTATGTCGCTTTACTCATGTAGGACTTTGAACTGGTGTTTACACACAAACATAACATCAGCATTCTACTATTTTCTAAAATGATGTGCCAGACGTAAACACACAAGTTTGGTTGGTAATGAGGCATTTTACATTCATTCTATTTTCAAACATGTTTGTTTACACCTATTAAACATTTAAAAAAAAGAAATAATTGGGAAAAAAAAATAATTCTAAACTGTTGCTTAGAAGGAATTTCAAGAAAACATTCAACAGAAATGAAAATAAAATAAATGAATCATTAACAAGAGAATCGTTATCGGGCATCCAAACAAGTTGGCATTTTACTTTTATTATACCGCGGTGGAGAATATAGCCATGTGATACAGTGGCTTACCCATTTAAATTTGTGAAGTCATGACCTCTGATCAGATGGAACTATTTTCTCTCACATTCATAAATTTCACACTTTTAGTCTTTTTGAAAAAAAACAAAAGCCAAAAACAACAACTCCACAACAAACACCGAAAACTAAACATTACATTATACACACAAATCTGAATTAATACTGGTAAATATAATCAAAAACACGTTAAAAAATGAGTTGCCCGCTACTGACACTAATCTAGGGCTATTATGGTAAACCAGGGGCGGTTCCAGCAATTGTGAATAGGTGTGTGCAACTATGGAGGGCGAAGCACGACCTCGCGAGCGCCGAAGGGTTTACACAGGAAAAATGTTCATTGCCCGGAAATTAGGGGGGCGTGCACCGGGTGCGTCCCTCACCCCCCTTGGAACCTCGCGTGCAAACAAACAACGGAAGCCTAGCAACAGCGTTTTTGTACAGGTACCTACCAATTCGAAGTCAACATAATAAAACACCTTCAACATCTTCACAGAATACATTTCAAACAGTAGCTATAAGTAAAAATGCAGTTATATTCGACGTAACCAAGTGATTCACGCGATAACGCTGTTTAACAGGAAGTGACGTCAGTTCAAATAAGACTACTACGTAATTTCGGTAATATGAAAGATGACAAAGCAACACACATTGCTATGTCATTGTTCTTTGAAGATTTTGTTTGCATTCGCGTAGCTTGAGTCTTTTTTCTAGTGAGGCAATGCTAGTAATTTCTCGTATTTTAATCAACTTTTATAATATTAATCACATTAAAAAAAAAATTCTGCCCCAGCATTCTCTTCTATATAGCCCCAGTATTATTTTCTCAGGGTTCTGGCGGTCATTAAAAACCTGAAAGCTTTGAAATGTGTAAAATACTTTTCACTTCTTGTGATGCATTAAGTCACTGAAAACCATGTTTTTAACCGTTGAAAGTCTTTAATTTTGTTTTCATCCTAAAGAGTATAAACCCTGTCTTTTTTTTACAGATAGAACATTCAGTTTTTCCAGATTTCAATTTCAGCTCATGACAGTGTGATACATCCCTATTTTTCTTTTTTAAAGATTTTTGTGCAAAAAAGTTCATTAAATTTTTTCGAAAATTAATAAAAAAGTTTTGAAATTTGATTCTTGGAAGTCTGCAGGAACCATGTGTTCCACAAAGACCCAGTATTCTTTAACCTAGTATGCTTTTGTGCAATTTTATTACATGCATCAATGCTATACTTAGTGCACATTTCTGTGAACCAACCCAGTGTTGGCAAGTTTCTCTAAAGCCCATGACATAACACCTGTATTTCTCTAGGTATAGATGTGCACACAGTATATTAATAGCTATACGTTAATTAAACAGTGCATGACTAATGCAGTGTGTGCGATAAGATCTTAAAGTAAAGGAGAATCGTGAGATATAATATCAGTGGTAGATCTAGAGGGGGCCCAGGGTCATGCTCCTCCCCCTCCACCTAAATTTGCAATTTTAAAAACAATTATTATTATATACTGTATATATTTTTTTATAAAAAAAATTTAAAACTTTTCTTTAGGATGCCCCTAGATGGATTTTCTGGATCCACCACTGAATCTTAAGTACTATATGCAGTATCAGATGACTAGAACATATTCAACTGGTGTACAAAACGATGCTGAACTCAGTGTTACAGGCATATCAGTTTTACACTCAGGTACATTCTGATAGTCCCTTTTTGACCTTAATGTGATGAGGCTGATATTTTTCTCCTTTGTATCCAGTTAAGGTTCAAACAATGTCTTGAGAATCCAAAATGATTACGGTATGAGATGGAAGGGGTAGCAGGGGGCAGTTGTCCCCCAAAAGCTGGTGCTAATTTCATATTCAGGCAGAAATTAAAGTGGCATTTTCTTTTAAAACTTTTGATTTGTGACATGCTGTCAAAGAATTTCCTTCTTATTATTTGTGAGTACATCAACAGAACTTTCTTCTTGATTTGTGAGTCTATCATTACCAAAGAATTTCGTACTTATTTGAGAATACATCAAAAGTATGTTCTACTTTATTTGTGACAGTCAACCAAAGAACTTCCTGTTTATTGGTGAGTACATCAAAAAAACATTCTACTTGATTTGAGTCTACCAAAAGAATTTCCTACTTATTTGAGAATACATCAAAAGTATGTTCTACTTGATTTGTGACAGTCAACCAAAGAACTTCCCGTTCATTTGTGAGTACATCAAAAGAACGTTCTACTTGAATTGTCAGTCTACCAAAGAATTTCCTATTTATTTGTGAGTACATCAAAAGAACTTTAAACTTATTTCTGACAGTCTGTCAAAGAACTTTCTTGTCATGATTTGTGACTATGTCTATAAATAAATTTCTGTTCACAACAAGTCCATGTCTTATCAAATAACTTTTAACAGAGTTTTTGACTAATCAACAAAGAACTTCCTAATCATGATTTGTGTTAGTCTACTAAAAATTTTTCCTTATCATGATTTATTTATGCTGTTAGTGCTTTTGTAGATAGTTGTTGATGAGCAAACCAAGCCCGTAGCCAGAATTTTTGAAGGGGGGTTCTTTTTGGTATTAAAAGGGCACTTGTGAGTGTAGCGAGCATCACAGGGCTTGGGGCTGCCTAGGTTTCCCGGGGGTGTCCAGGGCCAAAGCTCCAGTATTTTTGACAGTTACGGGCCTTATTTAATTGATTTCCGTCATTTGTTTTACTAATGATTACATTTAAATATGTCAACCAAAACCAAATAACTTTTCAAAAAGCTTGGGCGCTCTAACCTAGTTTGAAAGGGCACTTCAGAAAAAGGGGAGTTTGTTCAAACTCTACAAACCCCCCCGTGGCTATGGGCTTGCAAACTACATCCATTTTTCTACATGTAGAGGAGATATTTTTGTAAAATTTGACCTAGAAGTGTGTTAATTATGCATTTAAAACATACAACCCTCGTGTTTTGCCAAGCTGAACATTGCCCGAATGCCAACTTGCACACCCATGTTTTTCCACTCGATAGAGGGTACCCGAATTCAAATAACCATAACTCCATAACCAAATTAGATATTTTTATACAGTTTGGATCATTAGAAACAGCTCATGTTCTACTTTCTGATGATATAAACATCTCAAAATGTCCAGATGGTGCTCTGGGACTCTTTTCGTGGTGGCAGGTCACATTTTTAATAATAAAAATAAAAATTATACCGCACTTTTAAAAATTATATATTTCTCTGATCTAGAGGTATCGTAACTTTTTACTTTTTTATGCAGACTGCCACTTTGCCTATTTTGAATTTAAAAATTATTTTTAAAATAACAAAATTAGTCCACTGAGGGGTTCGATCCTGTGACAAACGCACAGACGAACGATCTACCGACCAATAGATCCTTCTCAAAATGAATATCGAACAGTGTCTCTCGGGCATTAAAGTGTATGACCATACTTATGAGATAGTGCTCACCGTCCCAGTGGTACAGCAGAAGCGGATCCAGTGGGGGGAGGGGGTCCAGGAGTCCCGATACCCCCTTTCCTCGATTTTTATGTCATTTTACGAGTGGAAAGACGTGAAAAGTAACCATTACCCATTTAGACGTACACCCCCTTTCTGAAATCCTGCAACGTGCCTATACAGTGGCTCGCTATCGGACTCGCGGTTTGTAGGTACTGAGGTTGAATTTCAGTTGAGGATTAAATATATGGAATCTGAGAACCACCACCAACCCAGAATGAGTACTTCGCAAGGCTCAGTGGGTAGGTGTATACCACTTACACCGAACAGTGGTCCACAACTGGTTTATCAAAAGCCGTGGTATGTGCTAGCCTGTCTATGAGATAGTCAATATAGGTGGTTCCTTACTGCTTGCCGATAAGAGTTGCCACATTAGTGTGATTGCAACGTGTTTCGTCTCTTCAACAAACACAAACCTCTGTCCTGGACAGACAACACAGGAAGCTTTGTGTTCCCAGAACAGCGTACTTAAACTTTAAGTTCATATAAGAATGGAAATAACTACAACCAACTAATGATGAGAAGGGGCTACTCGATTATAAAGTTTCATTTTTTATTTTATTAATTCTTCTTCTAGACTCTTGTCTCTTATTAAATTCTTTACAAAACATTCAATAAAATATATATTTTTTTAATTCCCAAAATAACCCCACGAAATTCTTATCATATCAGTAATTTCGTTTCTATATTTGAAAGGAAATAGGAATTCAAACGGAAGTACATAGAGATAATTTCCATGGTTATTACTACAACTAATGACAACCTTTATGCGATTTAACGAATTCCATGCTGATATTGTTACCACAGATTCTATAATGGACTTTTCGTGTATACGCTGTTTGATTAGAAGATATTTTTATGGCTATTACGTCTTATATGATAACGGAAATTTAATTACATAAAATGAATACAGTATCAATTTATTGACATCTGATCGTAAGTTAGGCGTTTTGAAAAAGTAAAAATATTGAATAATTCTACGCCGTGATATTTGAAAATGAAAGTGTTGTAAACAATTTGGCGTGTGTTTTTTGTTAATTATTTGATATAGTAACGGAAATTTAATTACATAAAATGAAAAAAATAACTATCAATTTATTGACAATAAAAATATTGAATTATTCTACGCCGTGATATTTGAAAATGTAAGTGTTGTAAACAATTTGGCGTGTGTTATTTTATATAATAACAGAAATTTAATTATATAATATGAAAAAACTATCAATTTGTTGACAGAAGCATTATTGAATAATTCTAGGCTGTGGTATTTGAAAAAGAAAGTGTTGTAAACAATTTGGCGTGTGTATGTTTGTTAATTATTTTATATATTAACGGAAAATTAATTACATAATAATTTTAATATGAAAAAACTATCAATTTGTTGACAGAAGCATTATTGAATAATTTTGGGCTGTGGTATTTGAAAAAGAAAGTGTTGTAAACAATTTGGCGCGTGTATTTTTGTTAATTATTTTATATAATAACGGAACATTAATTACGCTGTACATAAGGCTGATGTGGTGAATAAAAACTATTTTCAGACCTGCCATTTGGTTAATTACAATAGCTGATTCGGAAGGGTTCCAGGGGGGGCCGGGATCCCCTTTTGTCAAATTTTAAAATGTTTTAATATATATTTTCCGAGTGGAAGAACGTGAAAATTAACCATTTTCTCCCAGTCCTGTTCACCCATCACATTTGTACCCCCCTTTCAGAAATCCTGCATCCGCGCCTGAATTATAGACCAACTTAGATATAAAACTGTTATCCAATCCAATGATACGAAGTAATAATCTTTTATAATCTTTGTTCTCTTCACCCCAAAAAAATCTGTTTTACATATCGACGTCTCTAGAGCACATTTTTTTTTTTTTTTAATCTCATCAGCAGCTATTGGACAGCAATCATATGGTCTTTAGAGGAAACCCGCTGTATTTAAATAATAACCTGGGAGCGGGATGTACTCATACGGTAGCGTGTCTGCCTGTGAAGCGGTCGGTCATGGGTTCGACCCTTCTCAGTGGACCTATTTACAGTTAGGGCTATTTTCCTTTGCAACCAGTGGCCAACAACTGATTCATCAAAGGCCGTGGTATGAATGTTTCTGTTGCTTATTGGAAAGAGTAGCCAATGTGGCGGCAGCGAATTTACTCTAAAAGAAATATGTCAGAATAACCACATGTTTGACGTCCAATAGCCGACGATAAGATAAAAATCAATGTGTTCTAGAGGCGTCGTTAAATAAAACAGTGATGTTCGTATGTATATATGTATATGTCTTTGACTCATAGCTCAATTCCAGGGAGGAAACCAGATGGTAAGCGGTAAGTGATATTTTATATGCACTTTCTTGCAGAGAGGAAAGCCCTAACCATGGACTTGTTGTAACTGTTATAGATCAGTGTTGATCATTGCGGAGCATTCACTCATAATAGCATGTCTCGACGGAGATTCGATCTTAATACCTATCAGCCTTAAGACCAAAGTAACGTTTGTTTTATTTAAGAGCACATTGATTTTTATCTTATCATCGTCTATTGGACGTCAATCATATGGTCATTTTGACATATTAATTAGAGAAACCCACTGCCGCCACATTGGCTACTCTTTCCGATAAGCAGCAAAGGGTCTTTTATATGTACCGTCCCACAAACAGGAGTGAAATATAACACGGCTTTTGATGAACTAATTGTGGATCACTGATTGGAACAAAAAATAGCTCAAAGTCTTAAGACCAATGCTCTAACCAAAGCACCATTGAAGCCATTACAAACACAAGTTAGGCTTCTACACTAGGTAATAAATATATATATATATTTAAAAGAAAAAAAATGAAAGAATTTTTAAAAAACCCACTCCCTCATGATCTAAGAACCATGAAATACAATTTTTGTGATGAAAATTTGACAAGGCTATCGTGAAATTAGGTCAAACAACCACTTCAAACGATAATAGATTTAAGATCGCGGAAGTTGGGAAAAAGCCGGAAGCGTAGGGGAATTTATTTTGTATTCATGCTCAGAAAGTTATAAATACATCAATAAAATAGTTCATTTGGGATTCTTATTTTAGAGATGCGATTTTTAAATAGATTTTATTTAGTTAGCGAAATTGTTGATTAGTGATGCGATTTTTAAATAGATTTTATTCAGCTTGCGAAATTATTGATTAGAGATGCGATTTTTAAATACATTTTATTTAGCTAGCGAAATTGTTGATTATAAATTTAGCTTTTTTTAAAACCTGGTTGGAAAGACACTTTAATCACCTCCAAAAAATCGTTCATTTAAAAAGGTTTTTTTTTTATATGCATGTTCTCAAAAACAAAACGATAGAAAGAAATTTCTGTTTGTTCAACGACACTCCATCACATTGGTTAATCAGCGACAATTACGTGTCACCCATAAGATGTTTGTGACTCATGGTCTTCAGAAGAAACCCGTTATCGCCAGATAGGATACTTTTTCCTATCAGTATCAAGTGATCTTTTATATGCGCTTTTCAAGACAGGACAGCACATACCATAGTTTTTGATACACCAGCCTCTCTTAGAGATACAATATTGAAAAAATAAATTTTTATCGTTTCAAAGATTCAGTGGGATACAAAGAAAAATTTGTTTTATTTAACGACGCCTCTAGAGCACATTGTTTTTAATCTTGTCATCGGCTATTGGACGTCAATCATATGGTCATTCTGACATATTCAGTTAGAGGAAACCGCATCCTCAACATAGGCAACTCTTTCCGATAAGCAGCAAGGGGTATTTTATATGCACTGCCCCACAGACGGGACAGCACATACCACGGCCTTTGATTAACCAGTTGTGGACCACTGGCTAGAACAGAAAATAGCCCAAACTGCATATGGGTCCACTGAGAAGGATCGATCCGACGACCGACCGGATCACAGGCAGACACGCTACCGTTTGAGCTAGATCCCGCTCTCAAATGAATTAACACACATTTGCAAGTAAAGTCTGTTTTATTTAACGACGCCTCTAGAGCACATTAATTTTAATCTTATCGTCGGCTATTGGATGTCAATCATATGGTCATTCTGGCATATTTTAGAGGAAACCCGCTGTCGCCACATATGCTACTCTTTCCGATAAGCAGCAAGGGGTCTTTTATATGCATCGTATCACAGACAGGAAAACACATACCACGGCCTTTGATGAACCAATTGTGGATCGCTGTTTGGAACGTAAAATAGCTCAAACTGCAAATTGGTCCACTGAGAAGGATCGATCCGACGAACGATCGCTTATTGTAACTTCAAATGAATTAACACAGTTGCAGACTCCATGTTTACGTGTTTGTGAGCTAATATGGCAAGCCAATTCTTCAAGTGTTACGTGATATTTACAAAATCAATTTTCGTTGGGTTTTTTTTAAATGCTAATCAATTGTATCTTCAAACTGAACATTTTCTTCGTTTTCACGCTGGTTTCAAACTCACTTCAATTAAATGAGGTTCGCTGTGTGCGACTGAGGCTATTATTTTGACTTATACGTGGGAGGGGAACAAGTGGGTGGAATGTCTAAGCAAATCACGTGATTACCCTCTGCTATTCGCATATCACGTAGACACAATTTCAGCAACGTTTATTCTATTTGGTTTTGGGTATAGGGAGAGTGTCCCACGGCTAGCGTACTTGAACTAATTTCCGATGTACATTAATAATGTTAAAATATGTCCTTGTCTTTTTATCAAGAGATCATTAATACTGTTTCGATGCAATATGGTGCATGTATTGTCATCAAAAAGCCAAATTATCTCGTGCATCCAGACAAAGCCGAATTTAGACCTTGCGGGGCCCATGGCACGTCAGGTTCGAGGTCCTTCAACATAGAAATTAAATTACACGACAAATAAATAATGCAGTCCTCGGGTTCGCCTGTCTTTCTATATTCTGATGACCCCCCCCCCCCCCCATCCCCGCTCACTTTGTTAATTCTTTTTAATAATATAACTAATTTTATAATAATTAATTTTTTTATAAGTGAAGTCCTTAGTTTGAGGGTGGTCCCTTTGGCAGGAGGCGCGGTCCAATTGCTCCCTTATAAATCTAGCACTGCATCCAGACCTGGGGGAAGTGGGTTCGGCGATCGAACACTCTACCCTTTACTAACCCTAT
>JAULBS010101642.1:0-16041 GCA_032355785.1 Symmetromphalus regularis
TTCATGTGAATGGAGTGACGGTAAAACATAATATATTTTAAAAGATACTAGATGAAGTCAATTTTAAGGCCTATGTTCAATGTTAGATATGTTCATGTGAATGGAGTGACGGTAAAACATAATATATTTTAAAAGATACTAGATGAAGTCAATTTTAAGGCCTATGTTTTATGTTAGATACGTTCATGTGATTTTTAGTCCGGTAATCAGTTATTACGCTCCTTCTTTCTTTCTTCTTCTTTTATTACAGAATTGTATGTGAACGGAGGGAAGCTATTTATTATACTTTAAAAGATGCTAGATGAGATTTGCGAGCGATAACAAACATTCATAATATAGACTACTATATCTTGTTTGACATGTTTACATGAATCATCCATGATTTCCGACTGTGTCATTTTGAGGACAGTTTTGATAATTGGCCAGGAAATACCATAAGGAAATATCACCTGGTTGAATTATGAAGGTTTAGGTGGTGTATCTGTAAATTATAGTAGTTTTCCAATTCATCTTACTGCGTGTGACAGCCATTGTCAGCTAACTTTTGGTTAGTCATTTGCGGATTTACCTCTCCTATCTGATGTAGCAGGATATGTAAATTGGTCCGAGTCTTTCTTATTCATAGTAGCATATGTTTGGATCCGCATCGGTCCCAACAGACTAACACACAAAAGTTGGCGCGTTTTTACAGAAAAAAGCAGTTTCTTCTTTTGAAAAATTCGTTTCTTTTGCATCTCAAAACAATAACAATATATTACTGTTTGGGATTGATATATTTAATCTTTAATTTAAGAAAATTGAAATTCTTGAACACTACTTTACATCCTGTTTATATCGTTCTGCTCACGCACAAAGCATCACAAGCACGCTCACAAAGGATACTCTTTTTTAATTAAAAACAAAGGTAGTTTAAAGACACTTTCATAAATACAGGACTGCACATACCATGACTTTTAATATATTAGTCGTGTCTTAAATTTAAAAAAAAAATGGGTTCTGTGATTATAACATTATTTAATAAAACAAACAGAGCATTTGAATAAGCCATGCTAATAACGAATGACTAGCCTGTTTGGAAAAAATGAAGTTAGGGCATTTACCTGATTTATTATCTGTTACGGTATCATTTAATTAGTTTTTAAATTATGAATTATAAATTCAAAAAATGAAAAATTAATGTTAGTATATACATAATCAAAAAAGTTTTGAAATAATAGAACCAAATTTGATAATTCTTTTAATGAAGGAAGTCCTTAGTATGGAGGGCCCCTCTAGTAGAGGGCCCGAGGCAATTGCCCCTTTGCCCCATATAAATCCGGCCCTGTTGAACGTTATATAGTATTTTAAAATACCTGACTCGTCTTGATATATCAACCCAAAGCAATGTTTTGTTTTAAAAAAGGAAACGTAGAAAGACAAGAAAATCCCTTAAAAAGTTTCCGTGAACGTTGTTGTATGAAAAACAAACAAGGCGGAAATGTAGCGGTGTTTGCTCACCTGCATGCCCATATGTTCTTTCCTTACATACGGACAACAGTTCTATTTAGAAGAATTTGTCTAGAAATATCCACAATAATATTGTTCAATCTGTTGATTACATCGCAGAGAGTTGGCTAAAACAGGCTGGCATGGGCAAAAGGATCGTTGACTTAGCTCCGTGTGGTATTGAGGCAAGCTGGATACAACCATGTCGGATATAGACCTTTGTGGGCCCGGGCATTTCAGGTTCTGGGGCCCCTCAACATAGAAATTAAATTACATGACCAATAAAAAATTGAACTAAAGTGACTGAATAGAACTAATTTTATAATTATTACATTTTGTTAAATAAAGGAAGTCTTTAGTCGCGGGGTTGGATTGGGGGGGTGTCTCTGGCAATTACTCCTATTGCCTCCTTACAACAGTTTTTCTTTTCTTTTCTTAAAACTGTTTTATCTTTAATTTCTATTCGATTTATATTTTTTTCTACATAAGCATTAAAATGAACTCAAACCGAGAATCGTTAAAATTGAAATATTGACACAGGTCATTTTAGACGATGAACTGTATATAAAATATGCCATGGTTTGGGTCCCTTTTCATGAATTTAAAAAGAAAACAAAAATCGAATAGCAAATGAAGGTAAAATTAGCCAAACATATTTGGCAGTAAATATTTGAACTTGAAACAGGAGGTCTAGCACTCGCAAACTTTTGACTGGTTACCATAGTCTTATATCACGTAGCATTTATCTAATATGAAGTGTGAAAACCAGTCTACCGAGCGACCACGAGCACTTGCCTTTCTCAACATGTCCTTGACCAGTACTCCCTGAAATCCACAGCAATATTTATTAAATTCCGCCGTAAAATTAGCTATTTTCTGTGGTAGGAATTGGGAAATTCCGTGGCAAATTCTGCAACATAAAAATTGAAAATAATACTAATTTACCCTAAAAAATAAAATTCACAAAGTTCTAATTTAAATTCCCATGATATCATCAGGATTCAGTAGTCCAACAAAATCGTTAAGAAATATGTCAGTCAATCAAGGGTCGCCTAGGAGGCAGAAG
The DNA here is from genome assembly GCA_032355785.1 of Symmetromphalus regularis. Taxonomy (NCBI): domain Eukaryota; kingdom Metazoa; phylum Mollusca; class Gastropoda; order Neomphalida; family Neomphalidae; genus Symmetromphalus; species Symmetromphalus regularis. Next base: position 2,552 of record JAULBS010101642.1, read on the forward strand.
CATGTCTGAAATGTCGCCCAGTGATTGCCGTTGGTCGCCGAAGATGGCACAGAGGAGGCTCAATGATTGCCAAAAACATTGCTCGGGGGAGGCAGGAAGGTGGCTCAGTGGACGCCCAGGTCGCTCCAAGATCGCCACGAAAACGCCCGATAATCGTATTTTTGGTGGTTCAAGGGAGGCACAGTATCGCTGGAGCAGTTACATAGAAACAAGATTTTCTGGGTTTAGGCGACCATTAAGCGACCTGGCCATTTTTTGGTCGCTTAAAGTTGGCACAAAGGTCGCAGCTCTGTGTAAAGGGGGTATTACCAATGGCGTGCTCAGTAGGGCAAGCACTCGAGAACCATTTACTTCGTTCCTACCGTCTTCGATCACATTTTAAAATTACTAGTCACAAAAACCAGTCTAACACGTGAATGGGTACTCTCGCCCTCTTTAACGTATCATCAGCGGCGTGTTCAATTTGTTCTGCGTAGACGGAAACAATCGATTGTTATCGAATGTAGGTATACATTTAATACGTTGCCTACTTTAAAGAAACAACTTTCTAACTCAGTGCTTCAGTTTATTTTTTTCCAAAATATGACGTTTATATTCACTGTGATATGATCTTTATAAAAATCCAGGGCGTAAAATGACAAATTCTGCTAGTTTTCTGCATGAAAATTGCGCTATGGTGCACATTTTTTAGAAGGGACTGCTTGACTGTGTTCAGAACGAAACAGTTAACTAGACTAGTTTTTGCGCTTCATGTTAAACCCAAATGAAAACGTTTGGAACCAGTGAAGCTGCTACGCAGCGACCGCATATGCTAGCCTATCCTGAACGCAAGTGAGGGTTTTTACTCTTTGTTGGAGCATTGTTGTGCCGTCGCATTTTAATTGTAACATAAATATTGATGTCTTATCTTAATAAAAAAAGAGAGATAGAAAACAAGAAAAAATAGCATTTTACGGTCGCCACAGACGAGTGAAAACAACGTCGAACGAGTCAAAAGCGCACCTTGAGTCGACCACGTGACGTTCCAAATTCCATGCTCTTTGTATAATGTGCGAATGTCCTACATTTAATGTTTGTTAAACGACCAAGAAAGTTAGCAATGATAAAAAAAATCTGTTGATTTGTTCTCAGTGCAGGCAAACGAACAAGAGTTTCCTGGGGAATTATGGAGACCACCAGTCTATTATAATAAAAATAAAAATAAAAGAAGAAAGAAAAACAAACAAAAAGGTAAAGTATTCGGTATACGTCGGCTTATTTCGTTTTACTGACATGATTGTTTTGTTTTGTTTAACGACACCACTTGAGTACATTGATTTATTAATCATCGACTATTGGATGTCAAACATTTAGTTATTTTGAAACGTAGTCAAATGAGCCAGATTCCGACTGTTTTTGAACCACTGTCATCAGCTTGTCCGATGTCCAACCATTGGACCATTGAGACAGGTTTACCGGCATAAACATATATACGTGCGATAATAATATAAGTCTAGGTGAGCTTTCTCCTACTTGCTTGTTGTTCTTATTGTTTGTATGACAATAAAATGACCCATTTGCAGTTTGGGCTATTTTCCGTTCCAACTAGTGGTCCACAACTGGTTCATCAAAGGCGGTGGTATGTGCTGTGCTGTCTGTGGAACGGTGCATATGTAAGACCCCTTGCTGCTTATCGGAAAGAGTGACCTATGTGGTGGCAGCGGGTTTCCTCTAAATAAATATATCAGAATGACCATATGATTGACGTCCAATAGCCGATGATAGATAAAAATCAGTATGTCGTTAATTAAAACAAACTTTACTTTGACAATAAAATGATAAAATAATAGCGATGACACAGGTTTTTAAAGTACAATACCAGTTTTCTACACAATTTGGGTAACTCAAGGATTACACAGGGGAGTCAAAGTATAGATGTGACTCGCCCCAATGGCTAGTCATAACAAATTTCAAGTGCACACCCTGCTTTAATTACTGTTATAATTCACCCAAGACGAATCGGAATTTTGTGAAGACTGTGTTTGGATTGATTAAAGAATGTCTAGTCTCGCAGGCTCAGCTTGGATATTTCTCCTTCAAAATATCGTATAGGATAGTGAAAATGAATCAATGTAAACTGTTCAGATGTATAAATGAAATAGTTTTGACTATATTATGAATCGTTAGTTCAATTTAGACATGTAGCACATAATATTATATACCTCGTTAAGACTAGACAGACTGCGGGGGATTATGAGTTTGTTAATATCAATATCACTATATGTTGATGTTTTCTAAAATGTTTATAAAAAATGGAACACCGTCTGCGAAAATTTCCTCAATGTAAGGATCGTTTGTCATTTAAATATGTAATAGATTTTTTTAAATCAATTTGGGAAGGCAGCATAGACAGCAGAATTCCATAACCATCCATTTGTTAGCAAGTATAGCTATCATCATCGTCTTTTCCTACACTCGTCATCATCATCTTAGTCTTCATCATCAACGTCCTTATCATCTTCACTGTAATCGAGGTAGACGTCGCTGTCATCATCATCATCGTTGTTATATCACCATCGTTATTGTATTCAATGACGCCGTTAAAATCGTCGTTATCAACAATTGAAAAGCCATTCACAGATCTTCACACATTGCCAAAAGTTTCACTCTCAATTCATTGTTTTATCGCTTATTTGATTTTTCTTCCTCGGGGAGTTAAATACTTGTTTGGCAATCACAGATGTAGATCGCATATGTTTCGCATTTTCTGTGGGCAAAATTAATTTAGCTGCAGCGTCGCTATTCACTTTGAAGACTGGTACATACATTTGCGCCTATCCGTGTCTGCTGGCGGCAACTCCGCATGCAGCGTAACGTCATACGGGGCAATTAACCACTTGTTGACGTTCACCAGTCTATGACGGGGACATGGCAAACGGCGCTCAAGTCAGTATGGTGCCTGTTACTGATGCCTTTTTGACGGATGTTTTTCTTAATGATGGTTAAATGATTTACTGTCGACTTTCCTGTTTAAAATCCAGGAAGTAAGTGGAGAGCTGTCACTCACATTTGTTCACGCTGTTTTGAAATGTTTACGACATACGACACGTTTTGCACGTGACTTCATCGATGCTGAATATTTGAAAGGTATGTTAAAATATTAAAATATCTGACAATAATAATAATTTATTATTATTATTATAATGTCTAATATTAATATATTTTCTTCTTCTTTTCTATAAAATTTACTATTTGTTGGTTGTACTCATTTTCGAATTGATATCCAATTGAGGCTCAAGCACGCTGTCTTAGGCATACAACTCTGCTTCCACTAGTGTCCGTCCAGGAAAGAGGTTAACGTTAGTAGGAGAGGTGAAACCCGCTGCCACCACACTAATGTGACTATTCTTACCAATCACAACCAAGGGATCTTTTATATGCTCAATCCCAGAGACAGGACAGCACAAACCACGGCCTTTGATAAACCAGCTGTGGACCACTGGTCAGTTTGGCGTTAATTACTTTGTAGCCATACTTATTAGTATGTGATTTAAAAAGCTGCTTTTAATGAAATGATCAAATTTTATTAGAAGTATTCTGTCGAATTCCCATTGGTGGATTTATGAAATGTTCAAGCGTTTTATTTAACCTGTTTTTTTTTATATCATTTTATTAATTTTGTCAGGTATTTAAATTGTCAGTTATTGCACTTTGACGATTCACTCTTGAAACTGATCCTAAATTCTTTAAAAAAAACTATGTGTGTATCATCATGGAAGGATTTAATGGGTTTTTTTTTACGTTCTGCATGGACGGATACAAGAAATTTGGAAGTGAGTCCAGATATTTTAAAGATTTTTACTATTGGAGACGTGATAAAAGTCGGTTACGATCAAATTATAATGACAAAAAATTATATAAAATCCCAACTAAAATTGGTGGTCGTCTTGATAGGACGGGGGAGGGAAGTGTTCGACCCATTGAATTGAAACTACCTATAACTACCATTGCAAGAGGAGTTGTATACCTAAAATAAATGAGGACACTTCAACATAAAACATTAAACCCTAAACACGAAATGACTCCTTCCCACATGAAATATATCAAACTTTTAAGTAAACTGTCCCTGATATTAAATCCACATTATACTTGTCTGAGCTACACCGAAAAAGCCATTAAAAATACCAAAAATACAGATACATTCTGTTTAATACGTTGTCAGTTATTATACTAACAAGTACCTTTTAACAGTGACATGTTGTGAATACTAGCCGGTAAATTACTTTAATTAGATGGCATGCACTGGAGCTGACACGCCAGAATTTCTGCAGAAATGTTTGTTGTAATACATATGTTGTTTATGAATGTATCGATGGCTGCCTGTATTTAATGGGTAATATAATGAGCGTGCTGAGCCATGAACAATCAGCACAGACCATCCAGTACTTTATGGGTTTGTTTTTGTTTAACGACACCACTAGACCACATTGATTTATTAATCATCGGCTACTAGATGTCAAACATTTGCTAATTTTGACATGTAGTCAAGTGTGAGCCAGTCAACGGGTCTTAACCACTGTCATCAGCTTGAGAGTCCGACGTTCTACCGCTGGACTACCGAAGCTCACAACCATCCAGTAAGTAATGTATGATTTATCAGTTATCACTGGGTGACAACTGGTTGTAACAAAAGCCATGGTATGTGATATCCTGTTTGTGGAAAAGTGTATATACAAGATCCCTTTACGTAAACAAGGAGTAGTCTATGTGATGGTAGCCAATTACCTCTTTTAATATATTAACCTGTCTTGGAATGGCAACCCAGACATCATCATTATCATAATCATTACCATCACCCTACCCGTTGTCTTTGACCTTGTCATCGTCATCATCGCAGTTGTAATCTTTATAGTCGCCATCATCGTTGTCATCATCATCATCATAAATAATAATTTAATGTAAAAACATTTACAGAAATTCCAGTGGTAGTACCTGCCTAATCTACTTCCATGGTAGCTATGATCATAGATAAGGTTTACTTTTAGGGTCAGTTTCAGTGTCGGCCAGTAATATAATTATATTGATGGTGATGAAACTTCTGACAAGGGTGGTCTTTCAGCAGAAAGATGATATGAAACAGGTCCCGATACATACTGGTATTCCATTTTATATACTTACGACAATCGAACATACTACCTTTTAGACAGCCCGTGAACATCACGGAAACTGGGACATCTACAGACATCTTTTTAACAGAATCTTACAGGCTGATCAGAAAGCAATGATAAAAAAGGCTATATTAGCCGAACATATGTTTTAAAAAGTTCTGACGACTATTATAAACAAACAATTAGGTTGGCTTGATTAGATTGGACGAATGCCCTTAAAAGACTCACAGAAAAAAGTAGGAGGTGTTTTTGGTGGAAGTCTGTAACATGCATATTCTTCATTATTTGGATGTATTAATTGTGAGTATGGTTGTTAAGAAACTTTATAGGTAAATATGATAGAGGAAATCCTGTTGGCATCAAAGGATCTTTTATATGCACTTTCTCAAATACACATTAGCATATATTACTGCATTTGATGTACCAGTTACGGAACACTGGTAAGAACATGAAATAGTCCAATAGGTTTACGATCTGCCATATAACAATTTGAACTTCGCCATTTAATGGTCCACAATTGATTTATCAAAGGCCGTCGTATATGCTGTCCTGTGGGACAGTGCATATAAAAAAAAAAATCTTGTTGCTTATCGGAAAGAGTAGCTTTACTTTTCCACCACCTGATTATCTCCCTTTCATTAACGTGAAAGGCACAACTAAGCAATATTTACTAAGAATCAATGACGTTCCTAGGTAAATAAATTGCAAATCACGGTCCATGACATTGGTGTGCATTTCATAGCGAAACCTAGCATGAAAGACTGATATCAGAGTTACGCGATGGATAATTTACGAAATTGGTAAAATTGCATAGCGAAACCTAGCATGAAAGACTGATATCAGAGTTACGCGATGGATGATTTACGAAATTGGTAAAATTTCATAGCGAAACCTAGCATGAAAGACTGATATCCGAGTTACGTGATGGATGATTTACGAAATTGGTAAAATTTCATAGCGAACCAGTTGTCCTTAGGAAGCTTTAATGTTGGGTATTGAAGAAAAGTAATTCGTCAGAATAGCTTTTGTTTGTGCAATAGCACATGTGACTGTTACACTGCAAGGTTGTACAAACTTGTTGGGACGTCAGAACTTTGAATTGTCAGAACTGTGTAATGCAGTGTTTAAAACTGCAATGTTTGGCCAGCATATGGTGTGCACGTAAAACCGAAGAAACTATCACATGTTTTTGAACACAGGGATGGATATAATAGGCGGGAAGAACTGGAAACGATCTGCGGATGAAGAAATAACTCACTGTTGTTCTTTAGGGGTGGTGAAACAAAGCGGGTCGCGTTATAGCTGAATGTGATGTATCCGCTTCCTTTTTCGCTCAACACTTTTTAAATCGCCACACATAACGTGAAGTGAAAGCGTTCAGTATTACTCCAAACCTTTTCAAGGACCACACAATAAGAGCTAGAAGCATCGCAAATCTTGTACAGACATACTGAACGCAGGTGTAGGAGCTGGCCTCACCATTGTCCAGAACAAGCACAGGTGTAACATTCCAGCACTAGGTGGAGAATAGAAAACATTATTCATATAAATAGCATACCTATAGCAAAAGATGATCACAACAAGTGTTGCCCACATAGCATTTTACATACTCTATCTTAACTGAAATACAGATACCATTTTGTATGCACATTATGAGAATGACATCCAATTAATTTAGTGACAATAGTGATACGTGATACACCTATGAATATACAACGCAATGAAGTAAACATATATACTGTTCAAAATAAGTAGGGGTATTTAAATTCAAATATAAATAAATATGAAATGAAACGTACAATGTATATGCAACACACTATACAACTGCCAGCACCGAGCTCAAGCCTTCCCGGTGTAAAAGGAATAATACAAGTCGGTAAAAACCGAGGCGTTGATAGGAACCAGTCCACAGGACTTCTGTTCGTCGGAAGGGTAGTTCTGTTGGACATCCATACTTTAGGAATATTAGTCTTCCTCAGACACTTATTCCTAGTGTATTTTTATAGTTTTTTTCTTTTTAGTAAGCCCAGAACAGGCCCGTAGGAATGACTTTGGGAATAGGTGGCGGAGGGGGGTGGGGGGTGGGGGAGAGATCGGGTACAAATTCTATATAAGATTTATACAATGGCAAACATTAATATGTAAAAGACGACTCACAAATGGGGAGCACGTCCCCGCCCCCCAGAACCCCCTGATTCCTACGGCCACGTAGGACTTGCATTCCTATTGGACTTAAAATTCCTTTTATACCTGTATCAGTCAAGTGTTGGACACCATTGGGAAACGTCAGCAGAATTCATTAAATTTGGCACACGTATTTAGTTTTAAACTTATTTTCATGTTTAATGATAAAGAATGTTTAATGTTCTGCACTGGTGTTCCACCTCTACATTCTCAAGATAGAAATTGATGGTTACTTTATTGCTTTAAGCATTGCGTCACATTTAACTTTTAAAAACAAATTTACTAGAGTTTATATATATATATATTTTTTTTTTTTTTTTTTTTTTTTACTATCTGACTGCATTTATATATCAAAGTTTATATTCCTGAAAAAGTTTCACATTTCCATGTTAAGTGAAAATATATTAAGTGGAATGCAACCGGTAGATCTCTGATTGGTAGAGTTGCCGGACCTGAATTCTTCATGTCATAGACATGTAAGCCTTTTATATTATTTGGATTTGGTCTACCACAAGACAAGACACTAATTGTATTATCGAAATATTCAAATTGAAACCAGTCTGTTACAAAAAAAGGGACAAAAAGAAATAAACATATTTTATAACGTAAAAGCTTAAAATTACACGCTCCTTTAAAGCAGAAGATTAACTAATTAAAATTTAGTCTCTAAGCAATCAGGGAATGAATAAAAAAAAATGCCATGTGAGAGGAAAACTTTGTATTGCATAATACTGTTTTCAGAATTAAGTTGTAGCATGGTTTGTGAGGATAAGCGGGACTGAGATACAAGAAGAAAGGAAATGTAGTAAAGGGAAGGATTTTAGAAATGATTTTGTATAAGAGGCTATCGGATTTTAATTTTTAGACTCAACATCATCTGATTGTACGTATTGCCATCAACACGATACAGAACACCCACGCCGCCGCCTTTTGTGGATTTTGTATTTCAAACTGTGTATTGTAAAACAGGTGGTAGACACATCAAAGCTATGCCCCGATGTAACGCATATTTTAGCTATTGTTTTGAAGGAAAAACATCATTTCCTCAACAGTTTTTGTCAATACACGTGTGTGCCAAGCAAAGCTGACTAACGTAATGAATAAGTCGTATGTTCACATTGCTGGACGCATGCATTTCTCATCAACGATTGGCTTTTTCAACTTTTTACCTGGCAACCAGCTGTACGGATTGGACGTCATCCAAATCGTAAGTGCTTTCACGTAGCACGTGCAGTGCGTGTCTGTAATCCCAGCACGATCCCACATACTGTCTGTGGGGGTTGTTTTAATGGTTCACCAAGCAGACTTGGAATCGCAGGTTAGCAGACACTTTGCTATTCCCTGGTGTTTACACCCCAAACGGTTATGACATACACATGCAAGGAATGGTGTACTGGCAACACTAGAAGCATGAAAGAAATAAACGGATTTTCACTGTGCCTGACGTATCAGGCGGGTGTCTGCCTGCCTTCCACGTGTATATGCTGCAGCAAGTCGGATAAATGATGTATTTCTTGCCAGGCAGACATGCTATAAAATAACTTAATTTCACACGACTCAAAGAGAGCAGCTTTTAAAGAAATAAAAGTTGCATCCTTTGACCTTAACATTATCTTTATCCCCTTTATAACGATTACAGCTATGAAAACACGGCAGGCTCCGTATGCCAGTAATGCGTAAAGCATCTGCCGGAGTAAGCTAAATCTTTATGGATATTCCAAAAGAAAAATTCAAAAATAGGTTCATCTCTCACATGACAGGATGGAAACAGCTTTGGATATGAGCAACGAGAACAGATGCTGAAATTCTTATTCTTTCACCAGACACTTGATTGCAGATCTCTTTTAAATATGTCTTTGATGTTCCGATACAACACATTGCTTTTGCCAGTCTCATCCAAAACTATTTCGTGCAATCAATTAACTCGAGAATGAAAAGAAAGAAACTGCGTAGAAGCAAAAAGATATATAATAGTTTTTTAAAAATATGTATTGTGTGTTTTGTTATTTGAGTGACAGGTGCCAATGAAATGTGCACAGATTGGTTGCAGAACATCAACAGGTGGCCCTCATGTGGCACGCCTGGCGCGTGCACAGCCACCACGTGCTAGCCGACGTACCAGGCCTTTGCCGTTATGGTAAACATAATAGTCCAGCGAGGCCATGCGGTGGACTTGTATTGTTTCAGGTGATACATATTGCTGCGCGCTGGGGTCAGGAGATACACATGTGGACGATGCAAGCTGTAAATTTGTCAAGAAATCGCTTAACATCACGAGGAGTCGTTGGTACTTTTCTCTAGCTATGCATGGAATGCGTGCAGTTTATTTATGACCCTAGAAACGTCTTGTAACACAAGAATACATGTTTAATATACAATGCTTCTTTCAAGGTTAAGTTTTATAATATCATTTTCATGTCTAATGTGTAAAGTGTCACTTAGGCACATGGTCGTATTCCTTTCTCAAACATTCTATTTGAAATAAGCAGTACTTTAAATCTGATAAATAAAACCTGGCATTTTTAAAAGTATCACTTTAAAAACAAACAAACAAATATGCAGTAATAATAATAATAATAATAATAACTCTTTAAACAAATAGTTCGCTGCTTAAGAACCACAAGAGTGTAAGTTGGTGAAGCAGTTAATGGAGAAAAGGGCTAAACACTGTTTCTTACCTAGACACAAGTTTTATGTGGAATATCTTTTGATTTCAAGATAAATGTGGGATAGCTCCAGAAACCTACACACACCCTTTATGCACCAGATGCAGCTCACTTAGGGGCATTTAGTGATACCAGTAAGTGCCAAACCCAGACTTACATGCTTGTAGTTCAGAAGCAGTGATGTATAAGTATTAGGAATAGCATATTTAATGTGCTAAATCAGGCTTTCTTAGTTTATTTTAATCCTGTAATAATGTTCAGCTTACTAGAATTGTTCATTACGTATCAGTTAATAAAAATAATTATACTGTTCTTTTATTATAGTTGTCACTCTTTTCTTTCAATAGTTTTTAAAAAAAGATATTTAACGACACTGCTAAAGCACATTTATTTATTAATCATCTACTATTGGACATCAAACATGTGAAAATTTTGAAACCTGGTCAGCCTCTAACGGGTTTTGAACCACTATCTTCAGCTTGAGTGACTGATTCATTCAATAGAATACTATTAGATTTCAGTTTCAGTCGTCTTGAATAAATCGGAAACGTTGACCTAACCACAGGGCTATGGGGATCGGCTGCTGATCCAAACCTGACAGCACATTAATTTTCGTAACGATCATAAAGTGGGAGTCTCAGTGGTCCAGTGGTAAGATGTCGATCTCTCAAGCTGAAGACCGTGGTTCAAAACCCGTGGAAGGCTGGCATCCAACAGCCGATGATTAACAATTCAAAATGCTCTAGCGGTGTCGTTAAACAAAACAAAAAACAACAAAGAAACATGATCATACAGCGGAAGATTAGAATGGCAAATAGAGATGCTGAAGAAGCAGAAAAAGAAGATGATGAAGAAGAAGTTGATGATGATGATGACGTACTACGGTACGACCCGTATCAAATGGACATGTTTTTTTAATGTCCTCTATGACCTCCAATAGCTGATTATATAGTTTTTGTGTTGGGTAATTGTAAAACAACCATACATTCATTATTATTGTCCTCTTTTATTCTTTCCGTATTCAACACAAAGTTGCCGGTATGTAATAGTCCTCGCCATACTTCTTATCGTTGTGGACGGTTAGAACATCAGGCTGGGAATTTATATCATAAGCATGGCTGCATTTCTCTGTTAGGGTTTCTGATACAATCACTAGGAATAGCCAATAGTTTACGTTTAATGTAATGTATGTATATACATTTCCAGCTGCGTATCTAAAGGTTTATATCTGTATGTTAGTAATCAATCTCGGATAACCTCTACGTTTATAACATCTGATTCTACGCGAGTCTTTCATCTATTGTCTCTTCTAGTGCACGTCTTTTAATCATTTCACGTATCCGAGTATCTGATAATACTTGGCGATTCATTTTCCTACGAAATTCCCCGACAAAAAGATTGCTTTTAACGGAACTATCCGATTGCAATTACACTGGTCTGTGTACAAAAGTGACGAGTCTGTTTATAATTGAACGCATTCCCCTGACCGTGTACCAGTTAACGGTCTATCTTGAATACTGTGGATTTTATCGTGGGGATAAAACGTAGATACAATAGTTAAATATTGCTAATTCGCTTGTTTGATAACTTGCTTTTAGCGGTGTGGCGTTATCCACTAATGGCTATGACACTACACCAGTCGTTGCTTTATCGGGCGCGCTGTAATGGGATTACTGTACGATCTGAACTATCGATTACTGATGAAATATAAATATTTTTCTTTCGGCTTAAACACTAAATGGAGTAACAGCATTATCTGATGATTCGCGATATGGCTTTCTGTACACGGCCTCAGCATGGGTTACCTAAAACAGACTCGTAGCCAGAATTTCAAAACAAGGAGCGGCTTTTTAGAAAACGCGGGTCAGTCCCAAAACCTCATTAGCATACAGTAGTCTGTTGAAATCCAAATACATTTGCAGGATCGGATAAATTTCGTTTTGAAAAAGAAAAATGAATATTAAATTGTATTTAACGAATTAAAGGGCTTTGGAACGTTATCAACGATATTATTACCAATCTGTTTACTCAGTTCTTATTCATGTATTGAATTATAGACCGGCAAATTCTGATGATCAGAAATGGGAGCAGCCACCCCCCTATGAATTTCGTTCCAACGCCCTTGTTACTATATAGTTAACCAATCTTCTACCGCTAAATCTCGTTAGGCCAAGAAAACATAATAAATTAGTAGCCTTATCTGTTACTTAATGCGAGCGGCAGGTAAGAGGTAAACCATTTTTATTGTATTGTTATTATCAGTAGCAGATTCAGAAAACCCATTTAGCGTGGCCCCTAAAGAATCTTCTTTAACAAAAAATAAAAAAATTATAATAGTAATTTTTAAAAAATTGGAAAAGATTAAAGGGGAAAGCAGGCCACTGGGACCACCTTAGATCCGCCACTGATTATTATTATTATTATTAGTAGTAGTAGTAGTAGAAGTAGTAGTAGTAGTAGTAGTAGTAGTAGTATTTTAAAATGTGAAACAGCAATCTTTAAAATTGTATTTATTTATTTTAAATAACTGAGAGGCAGGGGTAATTATTAGCATGAATAACAAAATTAATCTAATGGGTTTTTGTTGTTGTTGCCGTTCCAACCAGTGGTCCACGACTGGTTCGTCAAAGGCAATGGTATAATATGTTACGCTGTCTTGTCTCTGGGACAGTGCATATAAAAGTCTTCTTGCTGCTTATCGGAAAGAGTAGCCAATGTGGCGGCAGCGGGTATCCTCTAAATACATATGTCAGAATGACCATGATTATGATTAACACCGATGATAAGATTAAAATCAATGTGCTCTAGAGGCGTTGTTAAATAAAACAAACTTTACTTTTTTTACTCTGACAGAAAACGTCCTGTGATTTATATGTTCTCACAGAGAAGAGCTTTTGGTCGTGTCTTATCCCCACTATAGGGAGATTGTAGTGTGGTGAGCACGTAGCGACGTCAACATATAGAGGTGAGATATTTTAGGAAGACATTAATGTTGAAAGAAGTCCCGATAAAGATGAAATGTGTTGAGAGTAATGGTGTTTCAAGTTACGTATTTGTGAGATAATCTCAACAACATGACTGATGACGTTTTATTAGATAACTACACCTCCCTGTTGGCCGGCTTGAAGATGCAGTTCATACTGTCTAGGTGCGCAGTGTCCTTATATACTGTCTAGGTGTCGTTATGTACTGTCTAGGTGTCGTTATGTTCTGTCTAGGTGTCGTTATGTTCTGTCTAGGTGGCGTTATATACTGTCTAGGAGTCGTTATGTTCTGTCTAGGTGGCGTTATATACTGTCTAGGAGTCGTTATATACTGTCTAGCTGCGCAGTGTCGTTATATACCGTCTAGGTGTCGTTATATACTGTCTAGGTGTCGTTATGTTCTGTCTAGGTGGCGTTATATACTGTCTAGGTGTCGTTATGTTCTGTCTAGGTGGCGTTATATACTGTCTAGGAGTCGTTATATACTGTCTAGCTGCGCAGTGTCGTTA
>JAULBS010101653.1:0-16038 GCA_032355785.1 Symmetromphalus regularis
TGTAACTTTTAAAAACACTTTACAGGAAATGTTTACAAATCGTATAACAGGCATGATAACCTATTTCTAGTCAAACTGTGACAGTCCACATCCTTTGTACGATCTGTTCGTACAATTTAATGCGACACACTGGACCATACCGAAAAGAAAAAAGACTCCAAATGAACGAAATGCTGAATAGTGAATGACTGGCTTCCTTTGCACGGCACTAGGGCAATCGCATACAGAAATTAACGAATGATTCCGAAAACTATCGAATGCCAGTAAATTTTAATGTATAGTTTTATTTTGTTTTAAAACATGATTACGTTATTTTATCAAAAAAAATTGTTAAACTTATTAATTTAGAATACTATATTGAATATAATGACCACAAAACTGGCTCTATTTCATGTCTGCTTTAAGTCCAACCTTAAGTTTAAACCTTAATATATATAAAACCTTTATACATAAGGAATAAAATCATCTGCTAAGTATTAGTTTGTAAATCTCCACTTACACCATCAAAATCTGAAGCACTGACATTGAAGAATGGAACTCCCATTTGTTGGTTCGCTTCAATGGTGACCTCATATCGTGATCGCAGAAACCGTGGTGCATTCAGGTTTCTCTCAACTTTAATAGTGATATCAGCTGCAGTTTGAGTCTCAGGGTAGGCAGAGTCAAAAATCACAACCTTCAGCTAAAAAAACAAATTACCAAAACATTTAAACATAATTACATATCCCCCATTTCTCTGGTGCAAGTAGGGTATTTTAAAAGGGAAAAGTTATGAGATTTTGATTCTATTCAGCAGAAATGAATACTGAAATCTTGTTTTTATTAAAATTTCTGTTAAGACAAATTCCTTGAATGAATCATATTATGTATTCATGTAAAAAAACATACAAAATCTTTCATCATATTATTTTTGATCATGTTTACAAACTATAAAATATTTAGCAAAATGATTGACAAGTAACATTAATTACTATGTAAATAAATACTGTATCGTGACTGTAAGTGGCTTATCAATTGAACATGTAAATCTGAGTGTATAAAAAAGATATGAATTACAAATTTATGTGCAAAACTGAATCTTTATGTAAAACAGAGTCCAAGGTATATTTACACAAGTTGTGATGGCCTGCATTCCTGAATGACCATCAAAGCAAATTATAATACTAGGTGTTTGAAAAGTGAGCATTATAACTATTTGCTGTGTTAGTTGCCCAAAACAATCAGAATGTTTATATGAACTAGATTGATTTACCAGATAGGTCTGACTGAAATGTTTAAGGAGTAAGTCCTCTTCTATGACAATAACACTGGCTTCACGAGGGTTTGCCACAGGACCAGGCACCAACTTAAAGAATGCTTCAGCTATTCCAGATCCATCTGTCTCAAATATCAATTCTCCCTACAGAAAAACAAACAAAAATGGTTTCAGAAAACATTGTGTCAAAAATGCTTAGAATAATATGCATTCTGATAATGTCATTAAATTTAAAATACATTTGTTCTAGAAAAAATAATTCTCCAAATAATTTTATATGTGTAAAGTATTATGAAATGAACCAAAGTTTGATTCCTGAGAAATATTAAACATGCTATTTTATTTGATATTATCTATTCATATAGAACACAAAATATGATGTTCAAAATAATGTGTCAAATAGCATTTTAGTTGGTAATGTCATAATGTGAAATTATCTTACTGTAAGATCGTCATCAGTAGCTCCAAGGTTAAATACACTGCTTCCACTGGCCACATCTTCACGGATATTAAATGAGTATGGTAACCGCAAAAACTCAGGCTTCTTAACATCTCGCACAATGGCAATAATTATTTTAGCATTTGAGGTCTTTACTTGAGGCTGCATATCACTTGCCTCAACAGAAAACTGGAAATGAAAAATACATTTATATAATTTTATGGTTTCTATATTTAAAAGAAACAGTTTGAGCTTATGTTTATAAAACACTATTTCATATATATTTAATTAGATATAAATATATAACAAATTTTCTAAGGACAGTATTCCTCAATGATAACTGTTTTTTAGTTAGAAATAATTAACAACAATTACCACTGAATGGATGTTGTGAAACAGATATAATTCTGTGATGCATTACAAAATCATATTTTAAATCCTATCTCATAATGTTAATAAAGGTCACAAGTATACCATTATGGTTGCAGCAATGAAAATGTATGCTATATAAGTATTCCATCTTCAGTATTAATATTATTTTTAAAAATATGTGATGTAAATTACTAAATGTCACTAAAATAAAATCTTAAAACCAACTTGTTTTATGACCTGTTTTCTATCACATAAGTTTAACCTTGACCTTTTTAATTTAATTTAATCAACTTCTTTCCATTTTTTTTATCAAACCAGATTTATCTTTATTGCCACTATACTAATTACTAATTTTTCATTTTCAATTATTATTTTGGTTCCTTCTTCCAAAGATGCCAATTTTTCCTGATAAAGTGTTGAGGTTTAAAAAAAAAGGTTGGTTGCAATAGATTTCATAAAATCTTATAGCATCATCTTTAAGTTAAGAAAAAAGAACAGAAAAGCACAATTTCTCCAGACCTGTCAACCTTGAATGCTGGCATAAAAGGAGACTGACCCAAAAAAACTGGAGATTTAAACATCAAAATATATTACATATATTTAAAAAATTTTACACACAAATATTGCGTATCTATTAGATATATTCACTTTTAGGAATGAATGGTTCATTTATGTTCATCCAAAAATATGAAGAATCCTTATGAGAGAAAATATGGAGAGTCGAAAACAAAATTTTGAGTCCATTGTGAATTATGAAGAGACACTGTGAATTATGAAGTAGAAATTTTATACCCAATACAAATATTGTTTTATTTCATAATCAATGTTCATACTGATATATATCATTTTTGTATTTTTGAAAAGCTAATTTTAAGAGAAATTTATTAAATTATTATAATTGTACCATTATTGCTATAATTAGTGTAAAGGTGGAACCATTTTTCATGTTATGACTTGTTTGTGTGCACAAAAAGTGACATCACACGGGTATAGGTTTAAAGGTGCATAGCTAAAAATATTAATGGTCAACATATAAATATTTTGTAGCTGAATGATTACCAACTAATTATACTTTAAAAAAATGCTATTTCTATGCTTCTTCTGATATTGAGAGAAGTTGTACAACATGTTATAACATAGAAATAACAATAAAATGCATTAAAAAAAAAAAATTATATGGTTGTGTGCAACCTTTTCACCATGTGACAATGTCACCATTTTTTATTTATGATCGATACTGACACAATTAAAATGTTTGCATCGCTGAATTACAGAAAAAAATAAACAAATATGTACTGGTAAGAACTTTGTGGATGCTACTGTAATATGTTTGAAAAATATGCAGCACATTATAATGATTATTATGCATGACATAAGGTTGACATGAAATACTCAAAAGTGTTGTGTTTCCATTATTAACCAGTTTCCATACATTTCGCTTTTGAAGTATTAACTTTATATAAGCCAAATGCCTTCCGTATTTTAAGACCTAAAATATATGTTGAGGTTTTTTGTTGTTGTTGTTTTTTGGTGGGATTTATAATTAATTTTTACAAAATTGCGAAATAATGGGAAATGCCTACGCAATGCAGGAGAGTTGACAGGTCTGCAAATACCTAAAGTTAAATCTCGTTGGTTCGAACACCCATGGTGCCCTCAAAAAATATTCTATGCATCTGGGAGTTGGACCAAAGCATTTGGTTGAAATCAGATGTTTCTGTGACAGCATTTACACTAATTATAGTAATAATGGTACAATAATAATTTACATAAGAGTTGAATGATACACTGGATATATACAACATGAAATAAAATAAAATAAAACAAATTACAAATAAATAAATAATCAGTATAGTATGCCTATTGCAAATGTTTATTGCTTGATTAATAATAAATCCATAAATTTAAAAAAACTTAAAATCAAAAACAAACTACTGTTATTTCACGAATGTGTGAAGCTACAAAATGTTCATGGGGATACCGTGATTGGTATCAAATGCAATGTCCATTCACCGATTAAGTATTATTCATAAGGAATCATCCATGTCAGACACTCCAAAGGACTGGAGCCATCATTATTAATAAAGAAAAACAACATGAGACACACAGTTGAAAAGAATTGTCAAATTATTATAGGCTATACTGCCTATTGTGATTAGAACCACCACTCAAAATAAACGTTATTAAAATGACGTAATATGTTCTGTATGAAAAATATTATTGAGTGCCCATTTGATTAAGAGTCCATTAATCCTCGATTAGTAGTACAAATAGTTTTGCTTACAGTAGATCAAAAAAACATTAACAGAGTTTCACATTTAAAAAGTAGAGGAGAGCTATAAATCACTCCCCAAGTAAGGTTCAGGGGAGCATTTTCACTCTCCATAATTACACCCCTACTGAAGTGATGGGGAGCTTTTTCCTTAAAATCAAATGAATGATTCAACTGATTCAGAATCATTGATACATTTGGCCAGGGAGTCAATAATTAGCAATGTGTATCAGTTCTAAATCATAATTTCTGTGAGGATGCTTGTTCATGTCATCATTGTCGAGAGGTAGTGGTGGCATGTACAGTATTCATATTTGGTATACTAGAGGCACTGATTTTCTGTGACAACGGAATTGTTGAAAAACCTATCTGAAATGGAATTCCCTATTTTCTCCAAAAACATAATTACTTGTCTCCAAATAGCGCAGTTTATTAAATGGATTTTCCATCCGCATTTTGGAAACCAAAATAGTCTATACTTTACACTGATATCTGTACCTGTTATGCCAAATTAACTTTACCACAGAGACGACCACCAGTCGATTTAATTGACAAAACCGGACGTTTTTAAAATATTTTTTGTTCTCTAATTCTCCGACAATTACGCAAGTTGAAGATTTATTACATGTTTTGGGTTGATTTATTTATAATATTTGTGATAATTTAAAACGATGAAAATTTGTTATGTGATCGATTCTAATTATGTTCGGATATGTTCGCAAAAACTGAGAATTACCGAACTCGATGGTATTTTTGGAGAGCGATTATTCACCCTCCTTGGTCGAAATCTATGGGCACGGTTGGGCGCGATCGCGTGCCTTAAACGTGAAACCCTGTGGTACATGAATATGGCCGAAAATTGTCATCCATGTCTTAGCTAAATCTGTTTGCACACCATTGCAAAATTCTTATTTTGATAATAGTTTATTACTCTCCAAAGCAATGAAATAATGGACAAAAGTAGGCTTTTAAAGCTTTATTTTGATATGTCACAAGGCATGATTCGCTAGTAAATGCTATTGCCATCGTGAATACTGAATAGTACCTCACTGTGGCCATTTTGAATCCAATATGTCTACCATTACCAGTTAGATATAATGAATATATCATTTATTCTGACAGAAGAATGCAATTCCTCACATTCTCAGCTTCATTTTGATATATTACGAGTATGATCCCACAACCTAATATATCTCCGATTATTGGGGTTGCTATGGTAATGGTGTCCATTTTGAATCCCAAAATGGCTGCCATATTCAACTGAAAAGTGGTGCACAATGTTGCAGTACGGCAAATATGGTTAGTTTATACATTTGAATCATTTAAGTGGCTATGGTAGGTGAAATCAAGAGATAGTAATGGCGGCCATCTTGAATCCAACATGGTTGCCATATTCGACTGAAATGTTGTGCACAATGTTGCAGTACAGCAAATATGGTTAATTTATACATTTGAATCCCTTAAGTGGCCATGATAGGTGAAATCAAGAGATAGTGTTAAAGAATTCAGTAAAACTGTTAGCCGTATGCTAATTTATGCTAATTAGGTTGGTCATACAACGCGCATAATTAAATATGTTCAGGATGACCATGTCCATATTTTATCTCATTACACCAAAAATTGTCCAAATGGGAGACATTTTCCCACTTGGTTCAATAAAAGGCTGTCCAGATTTTAATTACTCTCTTTTATTGTTTTCCATTATGAAGCTTTTCACCCAAATGTGCCGGAATCTTGATATTGAAAAGGGCACAAAATCCAAACCCCTGTTCCGATTTCAAAATTTCAAAAAGCCTTTTTCTCAGTTCACGTAGGGCTATCACTTTTGTAGGGTTTTGCATATGTTAGAAATTTGGTTTCACGTAGCTACTCACACTCAGTATCATTCAAAACAATCATTCTATCTCTATTCACTCCCCATATTCAGAATAAAAATCCTCACATTAGCTAAACCCAAAAATAATATTAATTCCACATTAGCTCTTCAAAATCTCTGCCTAGCACTGTGCCACCACTGCTCATCACTTTACACCGAAAATGTTGATCGATAAAGGAATTTTAAAAACCTGCCTTATGCAATTGGGAACATTTTATTTATACAGATATTGCATCATTTCCTCCCATAATGCTTTTAAGCAAACAGGAAATACTATTTTGAAAGGCGTTCGATTCTCAACAAATGTCAGGGCTCTCGATGACTCGGAGCTCCAGTCAAATATGCATGAAATCACGAAATTGACAAGCAGTGGCAAAGAGCCCAGGTCATAGTGACGCACTTATTTTCTTGTTTTGACCTTTACTTTATAATAAAAATAAAAAATAATAAATAAATAGGAAAGAAAGAAAAAAGGATATTTTTACACTTTCTCATTCCATTTTTTTGAAAAGATTTCTTTTCAATTTACAATGTTTGTTACAGGATGAAAAACTAATTAAAACTAATTAAAATGACCCTGAAAAATCTGTAAAATTAAGTTCATGACCCTCAATTTTCTTCAAATGACCCATGAGTCACTGACCCCTAGATAAAATTTCCCATCGAGAGCCCTAAGACCTGTAACATTTTATGCTTTTCCTACAGAGGAGGACGAGAAGGAGGGTGAGGGTGAGGAGGAGGAGAAGAAGGATGAGGAGAAGGACGAGCTGCAGAAGAAACTGGCCGAGGTTGAGTTGGTCGTCAAGAGTGAGTTGTCTGACCTGCGCAAAGAAAACAAGCAGATGCACAACCTGGTCACCCAGCTGCACCAGAGGCATCACGACCACACACTACAGGTGAGAAAGACTAGAATATGAATGACTCTTTGTCTGTTAATGAGCCTCCGTGGTCCAGTTGTAGAACATCAGTGTCTCAAGGTGATGACAGTGGTTCAAAACCCATTGGAGTTTGGCTCACACTTGATTACATGACAAAATTACCAAATGTTCGACATCCAATAGCCGATGATTAATAAATCAATGTGCTCTGTTGGTGTCGTTAAAGGAAACAAACTGAAAGAAAGAAAGAAACTGTTTGTCTCCCGGCAAGTAAAAATGTAATGTTTTTTTACCAATCTTGGTGTTGCAGTGGTTTAGTTGTATGTGTCATGTCTGGTAGCTTCTGGGATCAAATCTTGGTCAATGCATGGAATTTTTAATCTGTTGTGTCCTTGGCATAAACAATCCTCTCCTTTCCTTAATTTTTTTAACCAGATATTATACACTGCCTCATTAATTTATTAAATGATCTGCTTTCTATTACAAGATCTCTCAACTGCAAGATAAAGTGACATCTACAGAGACTGAGATCGCCGAGTTAAAGAACGAGTTGGATGACCTGCAGTATCAGTTTGAGAAGGCCGACCAGCGGTGTGAGAAACTTGACCGTCTGCTCTCCGAAGCATACAACACGATCAGGACGTACAAGGAAACAACTGGGGCGATCCGAGTGGAAGGAGTCAAGAGCATTGGAGGAACCAGGGTAAATCAGACTTTTAATTTTATGAATGTTGTTATCGACAAAAGTGCCATTAAAAATACCACTGGTCAGAGATAATAAAATCTATTTACAGAGGTGTGCATAAGGTAGTTACAACCCAAGAGTGAAAATATTACAGAAACATTTTCTTCTATGGGTTTAGGTCAAGGGCAAATATCGCTTCCTTGAACTGTGGGGACATTGGAGCCAGAAGGTGGGGGGGGAGGGCAGAGGGTGGGGGGGCCCTCCCAATAATTCCCATAAATATGTTCCTTGTTCGTCGTTGAATTATTCACTGGCAAATGTAGATGTTTAGAAACGGGAGCAGACTCCCCCACCCCCAAAATGAATTTTGTTCCAATGCCCGTGGTGGGTGGTGGGACATCTCCCCTGTCCAGAAAGTGAGGGGGATGTGTCCAAAAAGTGGGGATATGGCTATTTTCCGTTTCAACCAGTGGTCCACAACTGGTTCATCAATGGCCATAGTATGTGCTACTTATACGAAAGAGTAGCCTATGTGGTGGCAACTGGTTTCCTCTAAAAAAAAAAATGCAAAATGACCATATGTTTGACATCCAATAACCAATGATAAGATAAAAATTCATGTGCCCTTGAGAAATCGTTAAATGAAACAAACTTTACTTGACTTTTAACATTCCTTTCTTTTCATATTTTGCCAGCTGGATGAAATATTCTCTGAATTGGAAGAGCAGCGAGAGTTGGCGACAAACCGCTTGACAGAGCTCGAGAAAATCAACAGAGACCATCAAGAAGCCAGAAAGGAAATCGAGAAACTCAAAATGGATGTGAGTTTTCATCTTCTTATTATTGTCAGGAAATCTTTTGATATCTGCTTAGGATGGGTAAGGGAGTGGAGATAAAATCATTCTGGTGAACATTTCTCCACCTAAATCATGTCCATTAAACCAGTCACAATTAGTTTTTCTGTAGATAATTTGGATTATTTCAATATTTATCAAGGTGATAAACATAAAAGCATTAACATTTAAAAAAAAGAAAAAAAAGCTTTCTGTCAGTTTAAATAAAATGGTGTATTGATTGATTGAATATTTGTTTAACAGGCCCCTCCTCCCCCCCAAAAAATAAACCTCAGGTATTGGGATAAAATTGTGTAATCAGATGTTAACAATTGAATTAAGTCTGGATAATGATTTGCTGGCCATTTTGATTTCTATTAAAGCAATTTCACAGCATAATAAAGAACAGGCTTTTGCAAGCCCTGAAATTGACCGCTTATTTTGTGATAACTATCGACCTAAAAACATGAATAGCTAAAATAACCTAATAAATACGCTACAATATGTGTATACCAAAACGGTTCTTTTCCCAAAAATTTAGGCCTCGACCATTTGTATTCTACTTTTTCGTCTATGTACAGCCCTGGTGTATTACTATCATAGTCACCGAGTCTTTAGTGTATTTATTAAAGATTGCCAAAGAGTTTTTTTAATTCTTTGTGGCACTTTTTTGCCGCAGACTAATTTTTTTATATAGCACTCGGGAGTTGGAGATGAGTGAATTATAAAATTTGGACTCTATTTCTCCACAGTATTTTCTCCGTGGACATTTTCCTAATTACAGGGGTTGCTTTTATATCTTTATTATTAAATTGTTTAACTGTCCTGTCTTCCACACTGTACACACAGCTCCTGCATCTACCGGAACTGGTGATTGTTGAGACAACCGAGTACAAATGCCTGCAGTCCAAGTTCTCCGTGCTGTACAACGAGAGTCTGACGATGAAGACACAGTTAGAGGAAGCTCGTACTCAGCTACAAAACAACAAGAACACGCATCTCAGACATATAGAACAAATGGAGGTAAGAATTCATTCAATTTTACAGCTGTACTTCCAATAAATGTTATCTAGTTGGTGAACCTAATTTCTGATAGAAAACAGGCCTTAAAACATATGCCTGGTGTAGAAATTCTACAGGGTGTCCACAAAGTCTGGGTACATGGGGATTTCACTATTATATTTATTTATGTTATTTTTCCAAAAGGGGCAGATGTGGTGGTTTAGCAGTAAATAAAATCATAACATAAACAATTAAATATAAAAAATAATAATTTACCTTTTTTAATTTTGTTTAAATTAAATAAAAAATACTTTACTTTTCAAAATTTATTTATGTTGTTTTTCTTACCCAGATCGAATGATGGCTCTGTCTAAAGAAGAACGAATCAAATTAATACTTAATACTCTTAAAAAATGGAAATTATATTCAAAATATTATTTTTTAATATTAAAATTAAATAAAATAGTTTTGTTTTGAAAGTATGTGTTAATCCCCATGTACCCATACTTTGTGGACACCCTGTATAATATCTTTATATACAACAAAAATGCTACAAGTTTAACACGTAAAGTTAAACAGACAAACATGTTACGGTAAATGTTTCCAGAGATCGAAAATACAATTCACATGAAATCTATTTCTAAATTACATACATGTACATATGAACTATTTGATATTTATATGCACATAAAACCAGACATGCATATATCTGATTATCATAATTTTTATTTAATACTTTTTAAATAAGTTGTTTAGGTATACAAATGATTTTACTGTCTAAAAGAAAACTTGTTTAACATATGTTTAACATGCTATATAACATTTAACATGTTGTTAACTATTAATACTGTTATTTCATGTATGTTAAACATATGAGACTATTATTTGTTGTGTATTATTCCAATTATTAAAACCTAAAAGTTATAAAACTATTATATCAAATTAGAGAAAAATAGGATAAACGTTTGCTATTTCCCTTATCAACAACTAATTTTAACATAAATTCCATCAAAAGGTAAAAAGAAATTCAAAGAAATCTAAAATATCCAAAATTACTGAAAACAAAATAAACCTCTGCCTTATCATCTTGGTCATCAGTGATCAGTAGAGAAATAAATTAGTATTAGATTGATCAGGAAAGAGATACAAAGACAAAAGAAGGTAAGTCCAACCTTGTGAAGGTTCCAATTGTTGGTTTAATAGCAATGCTGAAAGGAGACTGAATTGATGATGTGAATGGTGAGGACAGTCGAAATGGTGGAATGCGACTCTCGGTCAGTGCGGTACTTTGATGACACAAGGGACAGACGGCTGGTAGGATAAAACACACAATGTTAGTGTTTCTGTCACAATGCTGGAAACACAACAGGCATTTGCCATTGCCTAGATGAGTTTGGGATGTCATGATGAGGTCACAGTCTTTTAATAATATTAATACATAACCAGAATGACAGGCAAGGCACTGATCAAGTATTTTCTATATTGCTGGTAAATGTGGTGTAATAAAGATATGAAGAGTACATCATCAGGTTTCAAAACATTGGCACCAATATGGATGCAGTTTAAAAATGTGTGGTCTTAACCTTTGCTTATAAGTTGTCATGATGTTTGCCTGCAAGAAGAAACAGTTATCAATAATTAAATAAAAAAATATGAGACAGTGTATAATTATATCGATATAAATCAGGTTAGCTACTTTAATATGATAATTTTTCATAAACTGAACCGATTTATTTCTGTATCATCATCACATTGGTGTACAAACCAGTTAAAATGAATATACAGTCTTGGTTATTCAGTCAGTTTGCCATTTGACAAACTTTTATTGTTTATCTGCAAGTTGCAAGAAGAAATATACATGCACGCATGCATTATCAAAATGTGTATCAGAATCTTGAAATATGTTAATGGTACTCAACTAATTTTTATGACTTCTTAAGTTAGTAACAGACAGAATAAATTTAAGTCACACTTTTGTATACTTAAAACTTAAAATTGAAAGATATCTGATCAAGTCCCACTCTCTCAACCTATTGTTCCACAAAGGAAATCGAAAAGACGTCTGCCCTTTTAAAACAAGAGGATTCAAAATTTCAAATCATTAGACCATCACGTGTATGCTAAAATACGCAAACAAAATATTGTTTCTCTTGTGCAGTGTCTTAAAATGTACCATATAATATTATGTGTGTGTGTGTGTGTTTATATATAGTCATATATTATTATATATTACCGAGGTACTTTATTATTTGTCAAAACTTCCTCCAGTTACCCGCAACACTTTGGTTTAAATCCTTGGACTCATTAACCAATAGATGAATTAGCGTTTATAACGTAAAATAAACATATTGGCAAAGAGGAGAACGGGCGGAGTCTTTCCGAATTATTCAATAAAAATTATTTTTATTTTGGATTATATGCAAACATGACCATGTCACTTTAATAGGTTATTATTAGAAACGTCAACAGCACCACACTTAAAAAACTGATTCTAAGAAGTAATCCTAAAGCTATTTCATACTCGTACGTTCGGAAGTCTTGCCCCTATTAACTTCAACCGTAATGCTTTCTCATTACTACATTTAACAGTTTAAATTAATGATAAACAAACATAAATAAATTGTCTAAGATTATAAATTGTGTAACACTGCTCCGGAAATATTCTGGAAATAATCCATGGGAGATAACTTTCAAATGATAAGACCCAAACGACGGACTTCGAGACCGTATTTTGTTTAATTTTAATGTAACTACAACTGTGATTGGCGGATATACATAAGTTGTTATTTGTGAAAAAAATCATGGCATATACCCGGCCAATTCATTGTCTTTTTTTAACATTTGGTACGGATCAGAGGACTGTCAGTGTAAACATCCTGTAAATCGTAAAAATAATAATTATGTGAAAGTATACTTTCTTTGAGTAATATTCGGTGGTAGATATCATACTATATTATATATAAGTATGTGTGCGTCAGCGTAAAACCCTTCAATTTTTGGACGGGGGAGGGGGCATGTTCCGTGCCCCCTCTACTTCGAGGAAGCGATTTTCGTCCGTGTGTGTGTTTGTGTTTGCGTGTGTATGCGCGCGCGTGTATGTTTGTGTGTTCGTGTGTATGCGCGCGCATGTGTAGGTGTGTTTGTGTGTGTGTGTGTGTGTGTGTGTGTGTGCACATCTAATTTAGAAGGCGGCAATCCTCCAAAACACATTAATTTTGTGATGAAATGTATTATATTTGAAAGTAAAGTAAAGTTTGTTTTATTTAAGGACGCCTGTAGAGTATACTGGACGTCAATTATATGGCTATTCTGACATATTTATTTAGAGAAAACACGCTGACGCCACATAGGCTAATCTCCGATAAGCAGCAAGAGGTCTTTTATATGCCCCGTCTCACAAACAGGACAGCATAAAAATGAAGATATTTTCATAGACCAGGCACTGCGGAACCAGTGGTGTTGAATCAAGCATAACCTCGTATTCACTTTAAACTCAACGTTAGCCCCCACCCCCAACTAGATCTGTTATCCCCCCACACTGAATTGTTGACTCGCTCCCGCCGTGACTGTAGAGAAGTATATATATATTTTTAATAGATCTTCCGAATAATATTAATGTTTAAATATCGTCTATTAAATGCAAATAAATTACGGTCTATTAATAATTATGAAGTTATATTCGACTTTGTGGGACTGTTAATATAAGAACACCACAGTACAGGTGCATATACAGTAGCAAAAAATGAATACGTAATATAAAACTTTTAACATTGAGGAGTTAATATTATTATGCCAATAATTTCATGTTCGTAGGACTCAGTTAAACTACAGATGTTTATAACAAATAGATATAATTTAACATCAAATATTCCATTTGTAAAAGTAAAGTTTGGTTTATTTAACGTCGCTTTTAGAGTACATGATTTTTTTATCTTATCATCGGCTATTAGATGTTAAACATATAGCCGTTCTGACATATTTATTTAGAGGAAACCCGCTGCCGCCACATAGGTCACTCTTTCCGATAAGAAGCAATGGGTCTTTTATATGCACTTTCCCACAGACAGAACAGCACATCTATCGGCCTTTTATAAAACAATTGTGGACCACTGGTTGAAACGGAAAATAGTCCAAACAGCAAGTGGGTCTACTGAGAATGATCGATCCGATCCACTTGTAAATCTGGTACTTCACATTTAAATGAAAGTAATAAAATCAAATAAATATAACTATAGAAAAATAATGTTTAAACATTTTTTAAACTAGGGTATTGAAATTATATTGGACGTATAATAAAAACTGAATAATGTTTAAATATAAAAATATATTTGCAAAAAAAGTGAGGGAGTCATAGGCCATTCAAATCTCCATAAAGAACGAGTTCTCGCCCAAACGGTCGTTCAGTTTCTATACAAAGGAGCTGAATGTAGCTCAAATGATAGCGTGTTCGACTGTGAAGCTGATGGTCGTTAGATCGATCCTTCTCAGTGGAGCCATTTGCAGTTAGGGCTATTTTCTGTTACAACCAGAGGTCCACAACTGGTTCATCAAAGGTCATGGTATGTGCTGTCCTGTCAGTGGGACGGTGTGTATAAAAGACACCGGAAAGAGTAACCTATGTGGCAGCAGCGGGTTTCCCCTAAATAAATATGTCAGAATGACCATATGATTGACGTCCGATGATAAGATAAGAATCAATGTGCTCTAGACGCGTCGTTAAATAAAACAAACTTTACTTTTTTTTCTGTTCAAAATGCCATAAACAATGGAATTATATATAAAACGATAATATTAAGAAATAAAACTAAAAATGAAAGTAGTTCAAAATGAATATATTAATATTTTCATTATATAATAATAAAACAAAAATGATTTTAAAAAAAAAAAGAGAAAAAAATCATTTGAATTTTTATGCTGTTTGATATTTCCATTATGCACGTTTAGAAATTGGGTAAATCCAATAACTACAATGAAATATAAATAATTTATTTATAATAATGAAAAATATCGGAAATAATTTTCACGTGGTTTCATAATTTACATTCTGCCACGGAGATCATATTTACGAAAGTAATTCTCCGAATAATTCGCGTGAGGGACGTGTTTAGATTTTAATAGTTGAATTTTGCCTCATTTTTGTTTTACTTCAGATAGTTCTTTGACAAAAGAAATAAGGATTCCGTTTATTGTTCATTATAAAAATAATTTCTGTTTGAATATGGAAATTGCACGTCTGTTAATATGTATTATCAAATGAAATTAAATATGATTCTGTTATATCTATACGAACTTTATTAAGAATTTCGAAAAACGATTTTAGAAAAAAAGAGACCATACCTTTTCATTTTACGTTTTTATGAGAAGTGCTTCTTTAACCACTTTGAATAAAAACATTTTGTTCTGAAAATTACGATGTCAGACATTTTGAAATGTGTATAGTTACGCAAGAAATTATAGTTTCTGTGCTATCCACAAAAAGAGAACTCGCATAAGGATGGAACTCATACAATAAAGCATAATTATTTTATAAAGTAAAACTTTATTCAATACAATTTTGTTATTTTTAAAAATTTATATATAATTTGGTAGTGCTTCACGTTTGCTGAGATTTATATATTTAACAGTTATGAAATAATGTACTGTTTATTCGACAAAAAGTACAAAACAGTGTAGAACAGAAATCAAGTGAGCTACTTTAAAAAATATGATAAATTTTCATAAACTGAACTGATTTATTTCTGTATTGTTATCATATTGTTGTACAAACCAGTTAAACGCAATATGCACACAGTTTGAATTATTCAGCCAGTTTACCATTTGACAACTAGTATTCTTTTATGAAAGGAATGTTTGGTGAAGCAACACCGATCTGGTTTTAGGTAAGACATTAAAAAAATAACAAAGTAACAAAACAAAAAATATAATAATAAATAAAAGAACATGGTCTTATAAGTTAAAATATTAAATAAAAATTAATAGAATAAAATAAAATAATATATAAATAAATAAATAAAATAAGCGAGTGAGTGAGTGAGTGAATGAATGAATCATTATTTTTTGGTCTAGAAAACACAAGTTAAGACCACACATATACAACAGTTCTCAGGTCCAACGTTTTGCCCCAAATGACAAAATTACGGGTTTGTTCTTTTCTCTTTTTAGGATGTATGTTCAAAAATAATTTTTAATTAATATTTGATCAACAAAATCAAAAACCCATGTTGTATAATGATAACATGGGTTATTTATTTATTTTAAAGAAACACTATTTTCCCACCAACATATTATAATTATGCTTATTTTGTATCAAAAAGTATCATTTTGCATCAGAATAAATACCTTTTCTAATGGTAACACACACACACACACACACACACACACACACACACACACACACACACACACACACACACACACACACACACA